>JAQZBX010003747.1:0-63737 GCA_029593785.1 Cabassous unicinctus
AGAAGATCAATAAAATTGACAAACCCTTAACTAGACTAACAAAGAAAAAACGAGAGAAGATGCAAATGCATAAAATAAGAAATGAGGAAGGGGATATCACCACTGACCCCACAGAAATAAAGAGTATCACAAGAGGATACTTTGAAAAATTATATGCCAACAAAAGGGATAATTTAGGGAAATGGACAAATTCCTAGAAACTCACAAGCAGCCTACATTGATGAAAGAAGAAATTGAGTAACTCAACAATCACAAGTAAAGAGATAGAAGCAGTCATCAAAAATCTCCCAACTAAGAAGAGCCAAGGACCAGATGGTTTCACAGGTGAATTCTACCAAACATTCTGAAAAGAACTAACACCAATCCTGCTTCAACTCTTCCAAAAAATAGAAGTAGAAGGAACATTGCCTAACACAGTCTGTGATGCCAACATTACGCTAATACCAAATCCAAAAAAAGATGCCACAAGAAAGGGAAATTACAGACCAATCTCTCTAATGAAACTAGATGCTAAAATCCTCAACAAAATACTTGCTAACTGTATTCAACAACACATCAAATGAATTATACACCATGACCTAGTGGGTTTCATCTTGGGTATACAAGGATTGCTCAACATAAGAAAATCAATGAATGTAATATACCACATAAATAGATCAAAAGAAGAAAATCACATGATCATCTTTATAGATGCAGAAAAAGCAGTTGACAAAGTACAGCACTGTTTCCTGATAAAAACACTGCAAAAGATAGAAATAGAAGGAAATTTTCTGAACATTATAAAGGGTATATATGAAAAACCCAAAGCTAACATCATGTTCAATGGTGAAATCCTAAAAGCTTTTCCTCTAAGATCAGGAACAAGACAAGGATGCCCACTATCACTGCTCCTATTTAACATTGTGTTAGAGGTACTTGCTCAAGCACTGAGGCAAGAAAAAAGATATAAAAGGCATCCAAACTGGAAAGGAAGAAGTGAAAATTTCCCTATTTGCAGATGACATGATCCTATACATAGAAAGCCCTGAGAAATCTACAATAAAGCTCCTTGAAATTATAAATGAGTTCGGTAAAGTCACGGGTTATAAGATCAATATGCAAAAATCAGTAGCATTTCTGTACACCAATAATGAGCAATCTGAGGAGGAAATCAAGAAAAAAATAGCACTTACAATAGTAACTAAAAGAATCAAATACCTAGGAATGAATTTAACTAAAGATGTAAATGACTTATACACAGCAAACTACACAAAACTGTTAAAGGAAATCAAAGAAGACTTAAATAAATGGAAGTATACCCCCTGTTCATGGATAGGAAGACTAAACATCATTTAGATGTCTATCCTACCCAAACTAATCTACAGATTTAATGCAATCCCAATAAAAATCAACATAGCATTTTTTACTGAATTGGAAAAACTAACTATGAAATTTATTTGGAAGGGCAAGAGGCCCTGAATAGCTAAAGACGTATTGAAAAAGAAAAATGAAATCAGAGGAATCACACTATCTGACTTTAAAACATACTACAAAGCTACAGTGGTCAAAACTGCATGGTATTGGCACAAGGATAGACATACCGACCAACGGAACTGAATTGAGAGTTCTATATAGATCCTCACATATACAGTCATCTGATATTTGGTAAGGCCACCAAGCCCACTCAACTGGGAGAGAATGGCCTCTTCAACAAATGGTGTTTGGAGAACTGGATAGTCATATCCAAAACAATGAGAGAGGAACACGAGCTCACACCTTATGCAAAAATCAACTCAAGATGGAACAAAGATCTAAATATAAAAGCCAAGACCATAAAGACTTTGGAAGATAATGTAGGGACACATCTACAGGACCTTGTAATAGGAAATGGTTTCATGAACTTCACACCAAAAGAACAAGCAGTGAATGAAAGAATAGATAAATGGGACCTCCTCAAAATTAAAAACTTTTGCACCTCAAAGGAGGTTATCAAGAAAGTAAAAAGGCAGCCTATCCAATTGGAGAAAATATTTGGCAACCATATATCTGATAGGAGCCTAATATCCAGCATAGATAAAGAAATCCTATGCCTTGAAAATAAAAAGATAAACAACCCATTTAAAAAATGGGCATGTGACTTGAAAAGACAATTCTCCAATGAAGAAATACAAAAGGATAAAAAGCACATGAAAAGATGGTCAACATCACTAGCTATTAGGGAAATGCAAATCAAAACCACAGTGAGATACCATCTTACACCCATTAGACTGGTGACTTAAAAAACCAGAAGACTACAAGTGTTGGAGAAGATGTGTAGGAATGGGAACCCTCACCCACTGCTGGTGGAAATGTAGAATGGTCCAGCCATTGTGGAGGACAGTTTGGCAGTTCCTCAAAAACCTAACTATAGAAATGCCATATGATCCAGCAATTCTGCTGCTGGGCAAATACCCATAAGAATTGAAAGCAAGGACACGAACAGATATATGCACACCAATGTTGATAGTGGCATTATTCACTATTGCCAAAGGTTGAAATCAACCCAAATGCCCATCAACAGATGAATGGATAAACAAAATGTGGTACATACATACAATGGAATATTACTCAGCTGTAAGAAGGAATACAGAGCTAACACGCAGGGTAACATGGATGAATCTTGAAGACCCTATGTTGAATGAAGCAATCCAGGCATTGAAGGACAAATATTACATGACCTCACTGATATGAATAAACAAATTGAGCAGACTCAGAGAGCTATTGTCTGGAAGATGAGTTTACAGGAAATAGAAAGGGAGAAGAAAGTTATGAGCCAATGCCCATACGGGTGCAATCTATGATAAGGTGGAATTGTGTAGTTGGGCATTGAAGGGATATGACAGGAAGGTAGTGATACTATTGGGTTGGGTGGTGCAGGGTTGACAGGTGGGTAGAGCAGGGAGCGTGGGTTGGAAGGTCCATGGAACTGGGGAGAGGGTTGGGGGAGGGACCAGGTGAACACTGGGGATTGGCAGGTATGTGGTTGAAAGTACAAAGATGGGAACATTCTTATGGCAATATGACAAGGAAGGGTTATTGGTTTAGGGTGTTGGATCGGGTCGGGGGGGAAGGCATTCAGGACAGGGCACAACTGGGGCAGGCTTCTAGGGAGTGTGTGAGTGATCATTTTATCATAATGTGTTGTATCAGTGGGTGGAGACCCACAAAATGAGTGGGGAGGAGCTGGACTTCCATCCTGGGGTGGACCAATATGTTCTCAAACAGAGGGGCAGGAGTCTCTCAAGAATATGGGCGATTCCTAATAGGGGAGAACAAACCAGTGTATCAGGACCTCAATGTTGTTGCAAGTATGAATCTTGTCATCCAAGGAGTGAAGCCGGGTGGTTGCCATGGGCCCCGATGGGAGGGGGAGGGAGGGATAGAATAGATGAAACAGGAGTGTTTAGTGGGCAATGGAAGTGTTCCACATGATCTTGCAATGATTGACACAGGCCATGTTAAATATCATCAAAATTTATAAAAGTGTACAGTCTAAAATGTAAACCATAATATTAACCATTGACCATGGTTAGTAGCTATGTTTTATGATTTGTATATCAGTTGTAACAAATGTACCATCCACATATACAAAGGTATTAATACAGGAAGGAGGAAAAGGGGAAGGATGTTGGGTATATGGGAGTCCCCTGCATTCTGTATGCAACTTTACTATGACTTAAAACTTCTTTGAAAACAAAATTTTAAAAAGTAAGGCAATGGAGAATAAATGGAAGAAAATGTCACTGTACATACAGGACAACAGATATTACAGTGATGAAAGGCAAAATGTCAAAAAACATTTTTAAAAATATTTTTCATTATTTTGTAATATCCCTTCTTAAATTTTATTTTATTTTTAGTTTTCTTTAAATTTTTATGTATTTTATTTCTTATATTTAAACCTAACATTGTTGTTTCATTCTCCTATTGATTGTATTTGGCTGTTTTGTTGGCTTCATTTTTGAAGAAGCTTTGGATCACAGAAGGGTTGCAACTGGGGCAGGGAAGGATCATTGTTGTGGGGTGTCAGTGATGGGGGATGCATGGAAGCTCAACTGGGCATACATATAAGGTATATAAATGTGTTCAGGTGTTCACGGGGCATTGTCACAGTGGGTGGAGATTCACACAGTAACCGAGAGAATATTGAATTCCCATCCTGGAGAGCTCTGTCACATTCTCCAATGTAGCAGCAACTATACCCCAAGTACAGGGGCAATGACTGGTGAGGGAGGATGGTCCATTGATGGGCCCTTGATATTGATGACTATGCTTGTGAGCCTTTGCTCTTGAAATTGAAACTTCACCTAGTGTTGTGGAGTGCCTGAGAGTTGTCTTCTGAAAGCCTCCCTGTTGCTCAGGTGTGGCCTCTCTCTGGGCCAGGCTCAGCATATAAATGCATTGCCTTCCCCCTAGCGTGGGACATGACTCCCAGGGATCCCCTCCCTGGCACCGTGGGATTGCTACCAAGCACCAACTAGCAATGCAACTGGAAAAACACCTCGAATAAAAGGGGGGAAAGGTAAAGACAAATTAGTTTATATGGCTGGGAGACTTCAGGTAGAGTCAGGAGGTCATCCCAGAGGTGACGTTTATGCACATCTCAGCAGGATCTCATAGACTGCCAAAGTGGATACTACCTCAAATTGTGGGGCTCCTGAGGGCTCTGGAGACATCCAGGTCCTGTGGTCAGGGCAGATAGCTCTGGAGTTTGGTGCCTTGCCAGTGGACCCTACTTTGGAGTTTGTGCTCCTGAGAGTGACAGAGTTGGACTCAATTATAGCTTCTCTACACATGGGTCATCTGTCCCTTCTATTTGAACCTATAGTTGGTGTTGGAGTTGGTAGGTGTACATCCAGGAGACTTGAGTTTTTGAGCTGTCCATGTGCTCACTGGGCCCTGAGCCTCAGCGGAGTTGAACGCCTACTCTCCAGTTCATTGGACTCACCCAGGACAACTGTCAAGGAGGTGAGGATTGACAACCATGATACCATGATACCAAGGAAATGAAAGAGCCTACAACTGCAAGCCAGAGAGTCCCATCCATTAGCTGTATGGGATCAAAGCCCCCTCTCAATTAGAGGTGGAGTGGACATCACCATCCCAGAATCCTCAGGATTGGGGAATGAACTATGGACTAGAGTGGACTTAGTCCATGTAGGACTGGTATTCTACAATAGACTTGTTGGGATTATAGCAATGGAAGAAATTACAGCACTGATGTGGAGGCAGTGGTCACTGGAGGCTCTGGGGGCAGGTGGAGGGAAAGACAGGTGTAATGGGGGGGCTTTTTGGGACTTGGGAATCATCCTGCATGGCATTGCAATGACAGATATATGTTATTTTATATATTCTCATAGCCTGCAGAATTGTGTGGGAAAGAGTGTAAACTACAATGTGAACTATGGCCATGCTCAATGGCAATGCCCCAGGATGCGTTCATCAATTGCAATGAATGTGCCACACTAATGAAAGATGTTGTTTATGTGGGAGGGTGTGGGAGGTTTGGGGAGCGGGGCATATGGGAACCCTTATATTTTTGTGTAACATTTGTGTAATCTAAGTATCTTTTAAAAAATAAAAAAATATATATTTAAAAAAAAACTCTAAATGTTTATACACCTTTTCCTTCCTTCCTTCCTTCCTTCCTTCCTCTCTCCCTCCCTCCTTCCTTCCCTCCCTCCCTCCCTCCCTCTCTCTCTGTCTTTCTTTCTTTCTTTCTCTCTCTCTTTCTCTACAACATTTGTCCTGGCTTCAGCTTAGAGCTGATTGGTGGTAGAAAATAGGAGGATCCACCTTCTACCTTTAAAAAAATTTATTTTGTTCATCCTTCTTTTTCTCTTTCTTTTAGTTGTTGCAAAACTTCCAGAGTGGATTGGAGAGAGAAAGCTGGAAGTCATGTTTGGGCCTCATTTCCTCCAACCCTAGATGGAACCCCAAACTCACCTTCCCTACTTTCCCACCCTCTTCTTCCACATTCCTCCCCTCCTTTATGGCTCCTTCACAGTGTCCAGGATGCATAGGTAGCACCAGATTCCCTATGTAGGGAATGTCCTGGAAGCCCTTGTACTTCAGTTAGTCTGTCCAGACAGACCATGTAAAAGTTGTAAAATAATAACAGAGTGTACAAGCAATACTCCACAGTGTTTTGTGGGATTTTTATAAAAGCAAAGATGCATATGTTGCATTAGCTGCTATTAATGGGAGAATATTTCTAATAAAGGAAGTCAAAGTAAATGGATAGCATCAAGGAGTCAGAAAAAAAAGAGATAGTGTTTGTGGGAAATCTGAATCAAGAAATTATGACAAAAGATCAAATTATCATTTGCCCCTTTGGGATGCCAAGGTATTAGAGATATGGCAACTGTAAAATCCAACAGCTCTCATTCTGTATCTTTTCTCAATATCTGGATGAAGAATATGCAATAGTACATATGAGAAATCAGCACTGAAGTAATTATCAGATTACTAATGGGCCCATACAAAAGCCAAGTACACCTAAACATACATCAAAAAACATCCAAAATTAAAAGATATTGTAAACCAATAAAGTGAAAAAGTTGTCCTGTAGGGTAATGCTTCTGTGTTAAGAGGTCAGCTTATGAAAGCATCATTTTCTGCAGTTTTGAGAAAAGGGGAATCAATTTGTACAATTTTCATCCCTTAAAATTGTAGCCATATCCTTATTTTGGTGAATTTGGTGTGGCAGTTTAAGATTATTGGTGAATTCCAAAAAGAGAGATTATGTTTGTAAACTGGTCTGTTCCTCTGGGTGTGATACCCTTCAATTGTATTAGATTCAGCTGAGATGTCTTTTATTAAATTATGTTAAGATTAGGGCTTTGATTCAACCACATCAGTAAGGTGTAACTCAGGTTAAGTCCCTGCCCCCTTGGTGGGCTATATAAACGGAAACTCACTCAAGAACGCATGCAGAAGAAGGCACAGGAAGAAAGAGAGCTCCATAGACACAGCAGAGGAGAGAACTTTGGTCCTGTGGCCCTGAGAAGAGAGATGAGCCATTTGCCTGATAGTTTGCAGCTGAAGAGAACAGAGCAGCTTTGCTGAGGAAGCCTGGAAAGAAAGAAACCCTATGCCAGCCTACAGCTGAGAGAGAGGAAGGCTGAACATTTGCAGAGATCGGCAACCATCTTGCTTCAACACGTGGCAACTGACTTTGGTGAAAAAAGCAACTTTGGGTTGGACTTTTCAGGGCTTTGTAACTGTAAGCTTTTACCCCAAATAAATACCCTTTATAAAAGCCAACAAATTTTCTGGTACTTTGCATCAGCACTCGTTTGGCTGACTAATACATATGGTATGACTGAAGGACATGTTATTAAATGCTATTGGAATAAAGAATCTCATGATATGACCAAAGCTTCCAACAGGTTGACCAAAGCCAAGAAGACTTGTAAAGCTAAGGTTTAGGAAACCAATAAGAGTTTGGGCAGTATGTAGCAAATGCTTGATAAGTTCCATTTACAGAGTATATAGATAATATGCAATCAATATGATTCAGAGTAGATCAATCATTTCTGCTGCTTGGATGAGTGCAACTGATGCTTTCTCCCAAAGGATAAATTCTCTGGTTATACTTCCTCCTAACCAAGCTGGATTTGAAATGACAAGTTACCAAACACAGTGAAGTAGGACTCTTAATGAAATTATTATTCATGATAGGTTCCAGTTTCCAGGAATACTACAAAGACATAAAAGTAGATATTGGAAAATGAAAATATATTTAAAATAATCTTTAGCATGATTCTTCTTTAGTGAAGGACACAAACATCTTCTAGTTGAACATTTTTAAAAAACTTTTGTATGTGATGGATATGATTGTGTGTGCGTGTGCATATATGCAGAAACTTAAAGTCAATTAAGACCAAAAAAAAAAAAAAATGGGCATAATTACTTCTCTTTTCAAAAGGGTTTTGGTTTCCCTCGAGCATTTCCCTTGGGAAACCCTCTCAGCTTCCCAAAAGTGTTTGATCATTGTGATGGTCAACTTGGCTAGGTTACAGTGTTCAGTTGTTTGGTCAAACACTGGCCTAGATGCTGCTGTGGAGGCATTTGGTAGATAGAATAAGCATCTTTAACAGTTGATTTTAAGTAAAGGAGATTACCCTCAATAATGTGGGTGGGCCTCATGCAGTCAGTTGGAGGCTTTTAAGAGCAAAGAACTCGTAAGAAGAAATTTTGCCTTAAGACTACACCATCCACTCTTCTCTGAGTTTCCAGTCTGCAAACTCCCCTACAGATTTTGGAGTCAAGACTGCAACATCACTTTTACCAGAATTTCCAGCCTTCTGGCCTGCCTACAGAATTCAGGCTTGCCCACCCTAACAGTCATGTGAGCCAATCTCTTAAAATAAATCTGATATATATACACACATGTTGTTGTTGATGTTGGTGATTCTGTTTCTCTAGAGAACCCTGACTGATACAGATATGTTTTGCCAAAAGTACAGCTGATGGCTCTAACCAAACTTGCTCTTAAACACAATGAGAAGATCCACTCCACTGATTATCCTGTCTTCTTTCATTGTCACTTGGTGCATCTTATATAGACTGCAATCTAAGGACTGGGCTTTGCCTCTCCCTTTTTCTTCTTACAAAGCTTACTCTTTCTCAGTCCTATCCATCAGGGCTGAATTTGGGGGGAATTTGCATTTTCCCATCCCCTTCGTGCCATTAACCCAAAGGACGGGCATAATGGTGGGAATTTGGGTACTATGATAAGTTGGGGATGGGGTAGGTGAAGATACTGATGGACAGAAGTTCTTCATGAGGACCTTTCATGTCATTGCATATTCACAGCTGCTGTTTCACATATCCTTTAGGCTGAGTTTATACCCAACTGGTGCTCTTAGGATCCACTCACTGAGATTCTGCTTCCCACACAAAAAATTCATAAAAATAATGCAGAGAGGCAATAGGGTAGTGGTTAAAAATATGGGCTATGGAGCCAGATTCCTCAAATTCAAGTCCTCATTCTGCTACCTACTACCTGTGATCTTGGGGAAATTTCTCACCTCCTTGTAAAAATTGTTAGGAGAGCAATATAGCCACACCACAGTGATAAGGGGGGTTAATACCTAGAAAACATCAAAACAGTACAAAGCACAAAATAAATGCTCAATTAATGTTAGCTGCTTTTATAAGCAAGCCGTTTTTTTGGAGGTCACATAACTAAAAGAAAAACCAGTACAATGATTGAGTTTTCTTTTATTTTGAAGATGAAATTTTTGAACATTTTTCAATACAACAGAAAGGCACAGAAATAAAATTTACATTTGCTATGATTTTTCCTAACTCTTCCTAGGCTATTTTCTTGGAGGATCTTAAACGTTTACCTGAATATTGATTGGCAGCAAACACTCCCCAAGTTTTAGGATGGAGCAATCTTTGATTACTTGGTGTAATCAGGGTCAAGGGTGTAATCTGGCATGACAGAGCAAGACTTGCAGAGATTCTGTAGGTCATCTATTTGCTGGACAATGCATAGTTACGTCTCTCTCTTAAGCCCAACAAAGCTGGGTTAGGTCAAAACTGGTTGCCTTATACTTTTTTATTTCACCCTAAATAGGAGACAATTATTTGCCTAATAGTGATGCTTCTTTGATGGCCCAGGTGAAAAGAGACCCTGATAGGTGTTTCTCAACCCAGGCAAATGTGTTTTTTAAAAAAAGAGAGAGAGAGAGAGATTTTGCTTCTCTCAGTCCCAGCCATCCCTAGGTATGGTTGTGAAGCTGCTGAGGTTTGAATTTAACTATTATATTGCTTTTCTAGGCTGCGTAATAAATTATCACAAACTTAGTGCCTTAAAACAGCACATATTTATCATTTCACAGTTTCTGTGAGGGAGCTTGGAGCAGATCCCTCTCCAGTTGAGCCTCTGATGAAAACTCAGCCCTACCAAACACCTTGACTGCAGCCCATGAGACCCTCTAAGCAGAGGATGCAGCTAAGCTCTGCCATTTCCATGCACCCTCAGGTTGTTGGCAGAATTCATTTCCTTGCAACTGTAAGACTCATGGCAGCTTGCTTCTTCAAAGCCAGCAATGGACAGAGACCCTGCAGCAAGTCTGTTAGCAAGATGGAGTCTAATATAACAACAGAATTATTGGAAGGACATCCTATCACCTCTGCCATATTCTATCAGTTAGAAACAAGTCACTAGTCCTACTCACACTAAGAGGTAGGGAGGATGGAGGACACTTTAAAGTCTGTCCACCACAACTGTGTCATATTTTGGCAATAAGCATATGCTTTGGAGATGGAAGCCTTGAGTCTACCAGCTGTGACCCTGGAAATAATTTTTAACCTGTCTGTGACTCATTTTCCTCTCATGAAAAGTAGAGACAATAATACCTAGTTAATAGGGTTGTTGCATCTAAAACTGAATAAATTTGAGTTTTGTAAGCTAATTTCAGTGCATATTCATTGGTGACCCAGACCTCCTCTTTTCCTTGCATTCTCCGCTGCTCCAGATGCTCTCTACTAAACTCTTATTGTATCTAAATCTCTATGAAACCTACTTTTAGCTCTGATTATCTGAGGAAGTCTTGAAATGTAAACAGTATAGGAGGGTGCCTCCAATTCATACTAAAATGTGAATAAGTAATTGTAAGGTATAGGGTTTGCTTCCAAAATGATTCTGGGAAGGTAAAAACAGCCCTACCCCTTTCCTATGTTGTCATTTTAGAACCTCTACTACGGCAAAGGCTGCTAACTAGCTGCCAAAGATTCATGCTTCCCTTCCATCAGGTAGAAAGTTCTCTGGGAAGGAGATTACAGTTCCCAGGCCTCCCTTGCATCTAGGCAGACCATGTGACTGAGTTCTAACCAATGTAGTGTGGGGAAAAGTGATAAAACTACTACACTTTCAAGCCAGGACCAAAAAAAAAAAAAACCTCCCAACCTAAGCCCTGAGTGACAGTGCAGAGCACAACTCCTCCTGCCACTGATTAGACTTTAAGTGGAACAAGAACTACGTTTGCATTGTGTTAAGCTATTGAGATTTCTGAATTCATCCGTTTCAATACCCAGTGTTGCCTTGATTAATATATCTTAAGGGATCAGTGAAATTCTTTAAAATACACCTACTCTACCTCTAACACAGTGCTTTTCAAACTTTAATAGCATTACAATGGCCCAGGGTCTTATTAAATTGCTGATTCTGATCTTGTAAGCTTTTCTGGGATCTGCCTTTCGTATTTCTAACAGGCTTTCAGAAGATGCCAAGGTTGGAATGCACTTTGCATTAAAAGGCTCTAATACAGGGGTTCTCAAACTTCAGTGGGTATTAGAATCCCCTGAAGGGCTTGTTTAAACATGGGTTGCTGGGCCCCATCCCCAGAGTCTCTGGTTCAGCAGGTCTGAGATCAGGCTCAGTTTGTAGTTCTAAGTCCCCAGGTGGTACTGATGCCACTGGTCCAGGGACCACACTTTGAGAACCACAGTTCTAAGCAGTTCTAATATAGGCCCTTTAATAGCATCTCAATGTTCCTAAGGTCAGTGAATCATTTACCACAGGTTTATTGGAGAAAAAGAAAAAGAAAAAAAAAAAAAACAACAGTTTGTGGATCAATGCCTTAAAGCAGTTGTAATCACCTGGAGTATTTCCTGTTCTGTTTTGTTTTAAATACTGGTTCATATCTCCATCCAGACTAATTGAATCTGAATGTTGAGGTGAGGGAAAGCACTGTATATTAATATTTTTGTAAAGCTCCTCATAAGATTCTATAAAGCAACTAGGTTTGAGGACCCTGTCTTAATGATAAATGCCAAGTATCAGCAAAATGAGAGAGGACTCTTGCTGTTTCAAACTATTTAGCTATTTATATGAAGGCCAGCCCTAATTCGTTCTCTAACCCATGGGAGAGATCTCAGCTTCTCCAACATATGGTTTGCATTGGTGCTATTTGATTAGGTAACTCTTCCCTGGCCTTTGACATGAGATTAAGTGAGCCTCAATGAATGCAGAGGAAACTCAAGGAGATTCTTCAGTTAAAAAAAAAAAATGCAGGTCAAAGCTAATAACAGCAGATAGATGATATAGATAGATAGATGATAGATCGATAGATAGATAGATAGATAGATCCCACAGTTTATCCTGGGGAAATGTTAATTATGTTTTTCCAAGTAAAAAAAAATTTCCCCAATTCTATCAGAAATCACTTAGCATTTTTCCACATCGGAAACTGGAGTTGGACTTCAGAATGCTTTACAATTAGTAATAAACCAGGTCAAGAAAGATGCAACTATGAAGTCCTTTGGAGATGACACCAAAGGGGATGTTTTCACTGAAGAAAATTTCTCAGGGTGATTAAGATTTCATTAACATTTCTTCATTACCACTTGTGCATCCACTGATTTCCTGGCTATAAGAATTATGCAGGTTTATAGAGAAACATCATCTTCTGGGCAGCCCATAACATTTTAGACACCAAGAGATTAATGGACAATGGGTGTGATTTGTTCCTCAAAGCCTTGGGATTACTAGCTGTACACTTATCTGGGTAAAAGGGATACATCACTAGTCCAATATTTATTCCAGTCCCTGACCCTTATCCCCTAAACCTGAGAAGACCTCATCTTCCTAGGAAGGTCTCAAGAAATGCATGGAGTCAGAAACGAATCCTATGTGGCCATTCCCAATGTAGTTTTGGCTAAAAGCATGGGCCTTGAGATTAGGCCAACCACACCTTGAGTCCCAACTCTATGACATATCATCCATGAGATATTTAGGCAGGTTCATCGACTTCTCTGTATCCCCTTCCTCATGGAAGTCTTTTGAGGACAAACAAGATGTTTAGAGCATCTAGCATAGCGTCTAGCACATGGTAAGCATATAGTGGTCAGTATGAATAACTATGGAAGGCAGCCTTGCAGAAATTTGCAGAAAAACAGATTGGCTATCTGTTGTCAGGTACCCAGCCTTAATCCTCTTAGACCCCTGCTCTACTTCAAGGATAGCAACTTAGAGTTTCTACATCTTCCACTGACAGTTGCCTCCTTGTCACCCCAATGCCAGGTATTGGCTTATAAATTGTTTGTACAAAAATTAAAAGAGGTGGTTTATGCTGACCAGCAGTGCCAGCCTCATCAGGGGACTTAAAATTCTCAGGACCCATCTCAGACCTCAGAAACTCTGGCTTGAGGTCAGAGACCTCCAGGTGATTCTGATGCCCCCTGATGTATGAGAACCACTGACCTAAACTGAAAAAAAAAAAATGTGGAGGGAACTTGGGGGTACAGAGATGAATATATTGAGTTTCAAAAGGCTATAAACTGAATCAATGGTGACTCGTGTGTATAAACAACACACAAGGTACCAAGATTAAATTCATGTGATTGAGAGAAAGAGAGGGAGTGGGAGAAGATGGGATGGGCCCCAGGGCAATTAAATATGAGGAGAGTGAAGCCAGGGGTGAGAGAGGGAGCCAGACTCAAGAACCAGCTATGGGCAATGCACGGCCAACACCAAGCAGCTGAAATACAATGAACTCCGACCCTAGTGGTAACAGGCAGGCAGGGGAGGTTAAGGAACCAAGGTGGGCTGCACTATGTGGGAAGGACTGTTTTCTTTTAAAGCCCCATATTTTCTTTGTTGTTGCCTCACAGTTCTTACAGTTCCAAGACCCAGAGAGAAGAAAGTGACCTGAGGCCCCTCCTCCATACTGAGCCTACTCAAAGGGAAGTAAGGAGAACAGAAGGCCGAGCATTAAGATTTCCAGCAAATAAGCATTCCAGTATTTATTACAGATCAAGGCTTTAAAATTTACCCTTCAAAATTAAAAATTCCTCCATAAGATTGAAGCACAATGTCCCCTGGGGATAATGAGCTTCCCCCGCTCTCCCTGCTCAGGCCCACTCCTCTAAAAGGTGGAAGCAGACCTAGTGTTTTCCCCGTGCCCAGTACCCATTCCATCCAGCAGTCCCACACCCAGGAGAGCACCCAGACAAGTCAGCAAGTCAGCCACGGGGCTCACCACCTTCCTCAAAGATGGTGCTTATTTAGATGCACAAACAATTTGCTAGTTTCACTGTTCACTTTTGCTTCTTGGATCTCACTCTCTCTTTCTGGGTTTAATTTTCTTCTAACCTACTTTTTAAAAATCTCATTCGGTGATATTTTATAAATGGGAAACTCTTAGTCTTTGTTGAACTGGATGTCTTCTAAGATGCAGTTTTTCCTCCTACTCAGCTCCATGAGGACATTTTTTTCATTATATTTTTGCCATTGTTTTACTGACAAGAAATGTATTTTGTGAGGCAGGTTAGTATAAGAAATGAGAGAAGGTGGCTAGTCAGAATAAAGCCATAACACTTGGGACCCCACTGCTCAGAACACAGCCACGAGTCCCCACCCGAAGCCCCCTGAGGAGAGGCAGCTGCTTGAGAACAAAGCTGTTACTGTTACAGCTGAAAAGCCCACCACGACCATGGTCACAGAGGTCCCATTTGAAACTCTTGGGCTCCAAAGAAGCCCCCAAAAGCCCTCCCTATTGGTTCCCTGAAAGCTGACAGGTGAAGGTAGAAAGGCAACCAATCAGGACAGCATGTAGCTGAGCTCCCTCCTTAATATGGGGAGGGGGGAGGAGAAAAGCCCTTAAAAAGACCTACCCTGGGGCCCCACGGGGCGCGTCTCACCCTGTAGTATGCCCGCATCCATGTCTGGGGTTTGTACTCTTGTCTTGTTTCTTAATAAATTCCTTTACTGGCCTCATTCAACTGGCACAACTCTGAATTGTTTCTTGCAATGAAGCCAAGAACTTGGAAACCCAGAACGTTCCGCTGACGTTTGGCATATAAGTGTTGTTCCTTTGTAGGTCCTTTCTGACTTTGTGTTTGGTGTTTTGCTGTGCCTTGTGTGATTTGTGTGGATTTATTTTCTTTTATCCTGCTTGGTACTTGTTGTGCTTCTCAAGTTTGAATGCTTGTCATCTAGTTTGATAAATTCACAATCATCTCTGATCACCACTAACTTTGTGATCTGTTTCTAAATCTTCTCATTTTAGCTTATGGGTCTTTTGACCTTTGCATATTTTTTTTTCCAATTTTTTCCCTCCACACTGCATTTGGGGTAATTGCCTTAGGTATGTGTTTCTGTTCACTAATCCTTTAACTAAATCTAATCCAGGAGTTTAACATACTAGATTAAGTTTTATAAAAATTGCAATGACTATATTTTTCACTTTTTTCAGATCTATTTTGGATCGTAATGGGTTCTTTATCTATGGCTTACAGGGTACTTTAATTATTTAAAATATGCTTATTTTAAAGTCTCTTTTGCATTGTTCTACTATCTCAAGGTCTTAAAACCCATCATTTCCTCATGTGGATTTGTAATTTTTGTGAGCTCACCTTAGCAGGCATTTATTTTTACCCCTCGGGGTGCTGGAAATTATGGAAGTCTTGCAACAGTGAAATTCTGTATTTGTTCCTTGGTGACAGTCTAGGAATTTCACTGGTCCAATACCAGTATTTTTATTAATTTATATCCTTGAGGGAAATCCTGTAGCATGCATGTAGTGCAATGATAGCCTACACCAACAGTCTGTGCAGGCAAACCTGCGTTTTCAATTTCTCAGAGGGTAATTTTGTTCATCCATAGCCCAGGGCAAGAAAACACACTTGGGTCACTTCTCTGTGCTGGTGAGTGGAATCTGGAATCTTTCTAGTTCTCTTATCACTTAAGAGTTCTGGCTTTATGTAAATTCAAATTCTCTAGCTCACACAGGCCCAAGGCCACATCTCTTGACCTTGTGTGGGTACTCAAGCCAAGCCCCATTCCTGGACCCCGAGGGCTTTATATCCAGTCTGAAATCCCTCTGGGCATTGATGGCATCAGATCAGGAGATTGTGTTCTGGTTTTAATTTCCCTTTCCTCTTCTGACACAGGAGAGACTTCCTTCCCCCACGCTTTTATTCTTTCCTTTTCAGCTTGGCTATATATTTAAAAGTTTAGCTCAGTCTGGCCCACTGGAGAAAATGGGAGGAAAAGGACATTTAACAGTCTCTTTTAAATAACTGTGCTTCCTTTGACCTTATCAGGTGTTCTGAAAGGCTACTTGAGGTTGGGTTTTTGGTAACAGTGATTTGAAATGGTTCCACTCTACTTCTTTCTTTTGCTGAGAACAGACTGCCATGCTGTCATATTTTTAATTGTTGTATCCTCACTTCTTGCCACATGACTTTTCCAAATGAATTACCTTGCTATTTGCAAGGAGGGGAATTAAGGGTGTAGAAGGCTTCCATAGGAAAAGCATAGAGCTGCATGTGGAAGGCAAATGTTTCTCAGAAAGAACTAGGGCCCTAATATAAAGTTAAGGTAGCCACTCTAAGTCTGGCTGGGTGACATGGAAATACTGTATTTCCTATCTTCTCTCTCCTTTTTTCTCTGTCCCCAACCTCTTCCCCAATGTGACCTGGCAGATCTCAAGGTTAACTATTTTATATTACTGTAACAGAACTCCCAATTATACCTCATTGAGGAACAAATTTCCCACTTGTATCAGTCAGTATGTGTTAGGTTGTGATGTGGTAATAAACAACCCAAAAGTAAGCAGCCAAAATCAATTAGTTTTATTTCTCTCTCATTCTACACCAACTTCACGGGTTAGAGGTATTTTTAACTTTCCTCCCAGAAATCACATGTATCCCATTTCACATTTCAAAGAAAGTCACAAGATCACACCTAAATTAAATGTTGCAGGTACCAATCCTACCACATGATAGAGAGAAGAACTGGGAATATTTGATGGCTAGAACTCATGATTTCCATATCACTCCACCCTATTCCAGTGTTCTCTGCCTGCAGGCAAGAGTCCTTTGGGGGCTACATTTTATAATCTCTTCAGAGACACCACTAGCAAATGCTGCCTCTGTGAAGGAGGAAGCTGCCAAAGAATAAAGTCATGGTAGTCCTTGTCAACTATACCCTGACCTGCTCTCACCATCTGGGGGTTAGAAAGGGCTTATGCTATGTATTGTATTCATCTTCCAGATGTAGTGGCTGGGCATATTTAAATGAGAGATACCCCACAGAGTCAGACTAACTTGTGAGATTATGTATATCAATGATACTTCCCACTCAGAACACTAAAGTTAAATGACTACAATTTTTGAGTCATATCAATTGGATATTCTGTGAGGGAAGTATCATATACACGCAAACTAAGACTAAGAGAAGAAAACTTGGGTTTTCATCTGTCTTCTCATTTGTCAAATGGAACTAATCATATTCACTTTGCAGGGTTATTGTGAGAAATAAATAATAACAAGCATACTATAAGTATGCAGCAAACATTCCCTTTCCAAGTCAGAGATGTGGCAGATCAGTGGGAGATGGGTTGGCTGGGAACTTCTTTGCAAATGAAGTGGGACTTGAGCAAAAGGCATTTACTTTGCATGAAATATATATTTAAAAGCAGCACAACAAAAAAAAAACAAACAAAAATAATATATATCCAGCTCTTAAGAAAGCATCAATTATTCAAAAATAAAAAGATTTAAAAATAGTATTACTATGTGTCAGGCTCTGTTCTAAGCTCCTTACGAATATTACCTCATATAATCCTTATAATTATGGTATGGGGTAGATGCCAGAATTATCATGGCTTTATAGATGATGACACAGGCACAGAGTGGTTACGCTACTGACCCAAGGTCATATGGAAATTAAACTGGGATTTGAACTCAGTCAATGTGAATTCAGAATCCATGCTCTTAGCCGATATAGTAACACTCCGTTTCTGAATGCAAAAAAAAAAAAATTTGGAACTGCAACTTTCCTTGAGAATTTCACCTTTTCTGCTCCTCAAAAGCACTAGATCTGTGTAGCATCACTAACAAAGCTGAGTCGCGGCAAGATCTTCCTTCTTTCCATTTACCTCCAAACACAGAGGAAGGCATGGCTTGGGCATGCCAGGTCCCTGGTGGCAGGTGAACTGGAAAGCAGCAGTGTTGTTAAACACCCATATGTCACATTTCTTTTAACATCTGACTTTCCACAAGTTCTTATCCACAGATGGCTATGAAATTTACAGGCATTTTTAGTACCTATTAAGTATTTTATGCATTCTTTAATACCTCGCATCACAATTGGATCAAACATACAGTAATCTTGTTTATTGGTTTAGCAGACTGAGTGCACAGGAATAACTGTGATGGAATCTAATTTATTCCATAGTATACATATGGCCTTAGTCTCCTTTCTAACTCTATAGATGCTATGGAGACACTATATAGATAGTTTCAATTGCGTTCTTAGTCAAATAAATATAATATTAAAATAATTCATATTTACCTCAACATTGGCGACTCAGTGTCCTATTCCCTTTTTGGTCATTGTAAAAGGCAATGAGCCCTTTGTTCAAATCCTTGGGGACATTATTTCATTTCTGAGACCATTCCTAAATCATTCTTTTTAAGTATTTCATGGGCAATAGGAAAATAAAAACCTAAACAATAACTCCTCAGAATCCCATGAAAACCAAGGGATGTTGACTGAGTAAATGGCCTAGGTAGAAGGGACTTGCATTAAGGATTTCTACCTAAGGAGATTGCCAAATAAGTAGTCGATGACATTCTCCCATTTTCTTAAGCACTTAACCCAATGCAGGTGACCATTCCAAAACAAATTAAAAGTGAAAGAAATGTATGGGATGAGAGCTACAGGGCATTTACCCTTGCCTAAGGAGGAAAAATAAAAGAAATAAAACACAACCAACCCCTTCCCAGTAAAACAAAGCCCCCAAAGCTCCTGCTCAATTGGCATGCAACCAATTAATTTTAATTAGATCACAAGTCCCTCCTCTTTACCACCCAGTGGTGGAGGGGTTAACAGAGACAGGGATAACTGACAAGTGATTCTTGCATGAATAATAATTCCTGAGTGGGAGTGTTATGTGCCACCTCCCTCCCCATCTCAAGGTACTTCAGGCTCAACTGGATATAAAAATTAGACAGTGTTCTTTCTGCTTCATACATCACCCAGCAGAACACAGCTGGCTCTTTGGCTCCAGGGCAAACACATTTGAATAGACAAAAATATGGGCTATGTTAGGGTAGCTTGACTGAATTGCCCTTCAACCTCCATTTCTTTTTCTTATTCATTTGTTTATTCATTTATTTATTTGACAAGTTAGGAGGACTTTGGAGATTTCCTCAATTCCCCAAACACCCCTTCTTTTAATAAGGAGCACTTTCCCCCTACAACCTGTGCATTATCATTTATCAACACAATCACAATCAGCATCTTCTCCATCACTATGAATCTCAAAGTGGCACGTGAGCTGCAGAGGCTCTGAATATAGAGAAGGCTTGAATGGTAATAATCTAGGTTTATTCATGACATCTCCTAGTTCTCTTCCAAGATTTAGGAATTGGCATTGCTTTATTGCTCTAATGCCCATCTATAAAGTTAATCTCCTATAAGCCCACTGAAAATTCTCCCCTGAAACAGCTGCTTGGACCTTTCGGTATTGTGGGGAAATGAACTGCTCATTTAGGGAAAGCTAAGTCTGCCACCAAGTTGAAGATTTTATTGACTGATCATTGTCCACAGAGTAAACAAGGATGTTTTGGGAGGGAAGGAAAGACAAATGAAGGCTGGGAGATAAGAAATCAGGTGAAGTTGAGGCATATAGAAGAAAAATAGACCATTAAAATTAAAATTCCTGGGAAGCAGATGTGGCTCAAGCAATTGGGCTCCCGTCTATCATATGGGAGGTGCCAGGTTCGTTTCCCAGGGCCTCCTGGTGAAGGTGAGCTGGCCCACGCGCGGAGAGCTGACCCGTGTGGAGAGCTGGCCCATGCAGAGAGCAGGCACAACAAAAAGAGACAAAGAAGAGAGACAATGAGAGACACAACAAACCAGGTAGCTGAGGTGGCTCAAGCGATTGAGTGCCTCTCTCCCACATCGGAGGTCCCAGGATTGGTTCCCAGTGCCTCCTAAAGAGAAGACGAGAAGAGAAGACAAGCAGAAACAGACAGCACATAGCGAATGGACACAGAGAGCAGACAGCGAGGGCAAAACAACAAGTGGGAGTGAGGATTTTTTAAAAATTAAAATTCCTCAGTGCTCCTGCCTTTTCTTTTAGAGTGGATATAGCCAGGATGAATAAAGGAGCAAACCTCCCATTTTATCAAATTGCAATAGCACATCCCCTGGGAAAATGAAAGTATTTATCAGTCCTGCTCCCAAGACTTTGCAGGAGATAACACTAATGGGTTAGTCCTGCACACTTGACTATGGTCATATTAAAAAGCTAAAAGAAATAATAGGGTGGCAGACCCTACCAATCCAGCCACAAAATTATTTTCTTCAACTGTGATCGAATTGACCCTCATCTATTCCTCATGCAAAATGTATTTGATAAAGGCATCTGACACTTCAAAGCATGTGAAGGACTGCTGGAAAACTTGAGAGTAGGAAAAAATGGGTTCCTCCCACAAAGAGAAGAATGCTCTAAGACCTAGGTAATTAAATTTAGATGTAAAGATTATAATTGTTAACGACTTAAGGAATCAAAATTTTTCCTTTTTAAAGCCCAGATGATGTTACCATACTTAGAATGTTGCCTTGTCCTAGAAGAGTTTACTTGCTTTTCTGCTTTGATGTGTGTGTGCAGCTGCACGTGCACACACATGCATATTTTAATGAATAAAGTCTGAATATAAAAAGTTACTTTATCTTCAATAAAAGCACACATAGTTTTATAAAATTACTGGTATAATGAAATCCATTTTGATTTTCTTCTCCCCTCCTTCTACCTTTAAACTTTAGCATTAAATAAACCAGCTTTGGTCCATCAAGATATGGAGGAGACACCTTTACTGGCCAATGAGTATTCTGATCATGTACCTATTTGCTCCTCTGGTCCTGGCAGTGGGTCCAAAGGCCTGAAATCTAATACTGTGGTCATCAGCAAGGTTTACAAAGGCAAAGGAGTGTAAGGGTTGAAGCCAGGGGATTTGTAGTGAGTGAAAACAGGAGGATAAGCCTATTTAAGTTGATAAGCAAGCTCAGGATAGGAAAGATTTTTAAACAAGTGGGGAACTTTATATGGTACTTCCAGTGTGGAGTGGAACTGGAAGGTCGCCAAGAGAACCAGATCGAGGAGAATGGAGCAGAAGTCTATGGATTCCTGAAAAGGAGATGAACTCTGTACCACTGAGGGATGTAGGGTCTGTTCAGTGATTGATTTTGCAGAGAAACAGGGAATGCATCCTTGAGAACTCAAGCCTATGGCAGGGATTATCAAAGGGAAGAATAAGAAATATGACTGTTTTAAAACTGCATGTTTCTTCTCATCCCAGAGATTCTAATATTCTCCCTTTAGGTGATCATTTCCCCAAATAGCAAAGCCTCCAGGGACTATGTTGGATGGAATCAATGGCAGACTCTCTGTTTAGGAAGGAGTTGAGGAACCACCAGGCTCTCAGGATACTCAGTGGTATGAGGTTCTAATAAGAATTCTCATTTTATCAACACTCACAAACACTCTACAGACTTAACCTTAAGCCTGAACACTTTGCTCTCACTAGTCCTTTGTTGCTAATGTCTTTCCTGTCTCTCTCTTCCTTCTCCATGCCTGCCATCCCTCCTCTTCACCACACTCACTTCATCTGCCTAAACCCAACCCTTCCTTTAAGACTTTCAAACTCTCCTGGTCTGGGTTAAAAGCTTTTCATCAGAGCTCCCCTTGCACCCTGAGTTTCTCTCTATTTTAGTACCTTTTTATTTACTTGCTTGTTTCTTCACTATAGCCTGAGTTTGGTGAAGTCGGAGAGTGTGTTTTGTTTGCCTTTGAAGTTCCCTTTTTAATAGAGTCCAATGCACAATAAATGTCTAATAAATATTTGTTGAAATAAATTAAACTGAAATTCCCAAACAGGGTGTATAATGATCTATCCAAACTGAAAATTCTAAAAGGAGAGAGGGGAGAGGAACTTTAATAAACTTTATTATTCAATGATCTTAATAAGGAATAACATATAGAGACTATCATAAATATGAGATATAAATTATTGTCAAGGCAATACTGAATAAAATACCGTTGACTACTAAACAGAGAACTTTCAGGTGAACATTATAGACTGCTTAGTAAATACTGCTGGGTTAAAAACTTTGCAATTGTATACATCCAGTTTGGCATGAAACACTTTGTTTAGATAGGTGCACCTTTTGCTACCCTTTCCCATTACCAAAGCCACAATAACCTAAGGTGTGGGAACATTTTCATAGTATCCTTCCCATACTCTTTCTGGACCATGTCAAGCCTAAACAACATGGCTTACTCAACCCTGTGAATTTGGTTTGAGAAGGTGTATAAGTGAGTCGAGAAGACAGAAAGAGGAAAAAATAAAATAGCTGATATTCACAGAGTGCCTGCTATTAGCCAGAAATTTCCAAAGAATTCTATATATATAAATACATTTAATCCTCACAATCACTGTTCAAGATCAATATTTGTATCACCAGATGAGGAAACTGAATATCCCTGAGGTGAAGTGCCTAAAATTACACTGAAAGTTAAGGGCAGAGACAGAATTGAGACCCAGGCCTGGCAGACACCCAGTGGACTGGTTCTTGGAAAGCAAGTTCCACCACAAAGGACCCACTCAGGGTCGCCTGCTATTGAAACGACACCCAATAGAAATATTTAGCCACACTCACAAAAGGCATTGAATGACATAGTGGATATATTCATTAACTTGGGGAGATAAACCCAGGAAATCACACACACACATTTCATTCGTTCAACAAAATATGTATGCTTTGTCTCCATGCCAGAGCTCAATATCAATATTATATGACCACCATTCATGCATCCTGGTGTAAGGGGAGAGGGTTTCATCCATTTCACATTTAGTGAAATAACTGTATGGGTAATTTTACTCTATGTCATGTCTAGTATGTATTTTAGTTTGATATCATTTCCTTTTTTTCCCCTTCCTATATTATATGGCTTAATCAAATTTCTATTAATTCCTTTTTTCCTTCTTAATAATTTCAAAAAGCATACTAGCTTTTTAATTTGATGAGTTATTACTTTCCCATTTCTACTATAATTAAACCTATATTCTGGTAACTCTCCAACTCATTCCTATAGCACAGCAGCCCAGCAGGATGACTATGACTTTTGAAGTTACGTCCTTACCTTCCATCTTTATGCCTAACTCTTATATTTTGTTGAGATAAACCTAATTCTAGACTATTGGTTTTATTACCCCATAACAGAATGTATCTTCCATTTCAAAAAATCATTACTTAAAAAATGTTTGGTTTTTTACATTTATCAGCCATTTATATGAAATTATGTAATGCAAGATTTATTGATTGCCAAAGTTTTCACTCGTCATTCTTGCCTTGCTGTTATGAATCCTTTCTTAATTATTTTGAATATTTTCTTGAATTATTTTTCAAGTTAATGACATCTTGGCTGAATTGCTGTTTTTGTTTTAAGTAGTCAATATTATTTTATTATCTTTGGACGTCCAGCATTGTAGATGAAAAATCTGATGCTAGTCTGATTCCCTCTTCTTTGTGACCTGTTGTTTTTTAGTGGAAGATTATGATGGATTCTCTTTATCCTTAGATTCAGTTATTGCCTGGCTATGTGTCTACTATTAATTCTGCCTAAGACTAAGTCTGCTCATTCAATCCACTCAATCAAGGCCTTCTTGAAATCAGGGAAATTATCTTCTATCATATACATAAGTGTTACCTTTCCTCTCTCTGTTGCTATTCTCTCTCTGCAACTACTATTCCTTGCATGATAGTCCTGAACCTGCCATCCCAGCCTCTCACCTTCCCTCATGGTTTCTACCTCTTTGCCTGCTGTTGTAGGAGCAGTTTCTTCTCTTGAACTTCCAGTCTACCTCTTCTGTTTTCAATAGAGCTGATATTCTTTTTCAGATCTTGTAATGGATTTTTAAATTCATGGGTGATGTTTCCTAATTCAAAACAAAATTCCCTTATTTTGTGCTCCAATTGTACCCACTCAAGAGGTCTTGTGTTTTTTATTAAATTTCTCAATTAATGTTTTCATTATTTTTACTTAAATAGGGGCCAACTGTTCCAGACAATTGGATTGGTCTTCCTGCCTCTGATTGCTAGTACTCATGAGCTGTAATTTGCCTTTGTCTCCTTTTGGTATATATACATTGTGCCTTAGTTTGCCAACACTATTGTAACAAAGTTCTGCAGACTGGTTGGCTTAAACAACAGGAATTTATTGTCTCAGAGTTTTGGAGGCTAGAAGTCCAAAATCAAGCTATCGGCAAGGCCATGCTTTCTCTGAAGTCTGGAACATTCTGGTGGTGGCTTGCCAGCAATCCACAACTCAATCTCTACACCTGACATGTAGCCGTGTCTCCTGTCTCTTCCTCTTGACTGTGTTCAAATGTTTTCTGCTTGTAAGGACTCCAGTTATATTGGATTAAAGTCCACCCTGATTCAGTTGAGCCTCACCTTAGCTAATAACATTTTCAAGAATCCTATTTCCAAAGGGCTCTCATCCATTGGGCTGAAGGTTAGGACTTTAACATGTCTTAGTAGGGAATATGACTCAGTGTATTACACCCTGGGAATTCTGGTTAAACTGTGAGGTCTTTTGAGCAATGGAAAACCAGCAAATGAGGAAAGACAATGCAGCTTTCATCCTTATGGACCATCACCAGAGAACAAATGGACAAATAGTTAACTCTCCTGAGGCTTTCTGTTCCCTGACCTCCCAGGAGCATGTAGCAGCCCTTTCCTAGTCACAAGAACTTAGAGTATCAGTCTACTCATACAATTTCACTCCATGACCTCATGGGTGAGTAGGACCAGGCAAGCTTTCCCTCAATAACACAAAATTGGGGGTTCCCTTCCAATGCAAAGATTCATGGAAGGGAATCATGTCAGCTGACCACTCTTTGGCAGCACAGAATTCTGGGCTTCTCCTCACACCCCAGGTACAAGCAAGACCTCTTTTCTACAATTGCCCACCAAGAACAAAATCTTGGAGCTTTTCTCTCTTTAGAACCTAAGTACTCATACCTACACTCCAGGATCTACCATCCTGCCTTCCCTGGCAGATGCCTCATGCTGAAGAAGGAGATAAGAGGAAATGAAAGTCAGGAACACAGGCTCAGGTTGCTCTCTTTCTTGAATTTCCTTAGAATATATTTACTGAACACCTGTTAGGTGCCACCACAGGGAAATCTTGAGAACACCATAGCTTGATCATAGAGCATAATAGCTGAATATCTATTTTTCAAAAAGTTTGTTAAGTTTACACTTAGAAGAACTGAAAGGTTCTAAACAACCATGGAGATAAATAAAACAGGAGGAGCAAGGCTACAAACATTTTTTTTTTATTTGTGATGCATGAAAACTTCAGTAATGTGTGAAATTTGACTGACATATTACATATTTAAGGCTTGCAAGTTGACCAGTGGAGGACATTTTAGATAACTTTTTGGTGTTTGGCTGCAATTTACAGTTAACAATGCAAATCCACTAGTATCTCATAGATTCCCAAGAGACTCATGATCTAGGTATTGTTACCATTCACATATTCCTGATGAGTACTCAGCCTTGGACAGGTTAAGTGATGGGCCCAATAAATAAGCAATAAATAGCAGAACCTAAATCTTCTTACTCCATAAGCCAGCTCTAAAATACCACCAGACTTCCTACCATAGGAGTCCCAATATCATTGAATAGTCATAGAATGGTAGATCATGAGCTTTTATTTCCTATAGAAGTGGTTGAATTTCTACAGGGTAATACATTGATAAAATATATTTCAGTAGAGTGACATTAACTTTCTAGTCTAGAGAAGGATTGACAAGCACATTCTTTTGCCTCTAATAACTAAGACTTTACTCAAAGGTAGACAAAATAAGTGTAAAACACTACAAGCTTTAATGTTACCTTCCAACCCCTAAGGTCCAATAGGGAAGAATGGGAAAGAATCACCACCACAGAAAGGAATTGGGAATCATAGCTCCTCTCCTTTCTGAGCAGGGAAATGTATCAGCAGATGGTAGAGAAGGATACGGAATCTTATGGGCCCCAGGGATTTGGATGATTTCTTTTCAGGCAAGAGGAGGGCCAATGTGCTCATCAGCAAGTTTTAACAGTGCAATATTATCAATAAGGTCTGGATAAGGGTCGTATTTTCATTGGTGCTCTCTATGGATTGGGCCAACTGGCTGGAGTGCAGACACCTATCAAGAGGACAAGGCATTGAAGAGCTGAGATGCCCAGACATGAGTAATTCACCCATCCTTAAACTATCCATAGCTAAATATGTGTCATAATCTTAGAGATGGTGTCAAAATCAAGGTGCCTCCGTTGTGTTATATTTAAGGCCAATAAGCTTAAACAATTAATGGGATGATCCATTACCTAGTTCACAGGGCAGTTTTATTGAGAGTTCCAACTCCCCCAAAGAGTTTTGTTTCAGAAAGCTCTGCCAATACAAGTATACAAAAATACACACCTCATCTTCGGCTCCGCAGTACAGGGATGTCTCAGCCATTGCATTATTACTACTTTTCTTTCAGCTCCTACCTTTCCTACCACCCAGTCCCATCATTCCTTGAATACACTGCTTTCTTACTTGAATGCTTCATCTCTAGAAGCATGTTATTACTTCCACAACCCAAGATAACAAATTTAGAGTAAAGACTACTTCCAATTTCAAGTAAGTTCTTTTTAAAAATCCATACTTGTGTTATAATTGCCTTAGCTTTTCAAAGTAAAAACTCAATGCATTTATATTTTAAGCAAGAATCTCTCATTTCTGAGGAAACGGCTCTAAAAGGCTCAGCACACATCAGTACAGGCCCCCTGAGAGCCGACAGGTTGAGAATGAGATGAGCTAAGTCAAGTCATTGCTACTCTAATCACATCTAAGGAAAATTTTCATTGCACATTTACTATACATCAACCCTGCAGTAGGGAACAGATTAATGTGGTGAAAATAGAAGTGGTTACTCGTGTTTTATTGGTGAGGCAGTTTTCCACTGATGTAACAAAAGGGCCTAGAACCTACAGAAAAGATATTATTTATTATATCCACTTATTAGACCCACTCTAGGAATTTAAGTGAGAAAAAAAGCTTTCCTAAGAGTCAGCCTCCTTAAAACCTCAAATCTAAATACTTTATTCATGCTTTAGATTTATATTCCTTATTAAATCATTTCTGTGTCTAGCTCATTTTCATATATTATCTTTATTCTTTGTCTACATCCTTTTTTCAATTTTTCAACATACATTTTTTAACATTTTTTATATACTTAACCACTTATGAAATGCTTTTCTGTTTTTTTTCTTCTATCAACTGGTAACAATGATTTATAAAATGAGGAGAAAAAAAGAACCATATGTGCATATATATATCTCTATTATACTTATGTATATATGCAGCTAATGCATATATTTGCATAAAAGTAGAAATATATATATATATAATGATCAAATAGTCTAAAAAATAAACAATCATTAGAGAATTTAAAGAAAAAAATTTTTTATCTTATTCTTACACTAATATAACACTTTATGTATTTTTAAAATCATCTCATATTTTTGTCGTTGCAATAGTCCTGTGAGTTAGGGCAAATGTTAACCTTAATTTTAAAAGATGTAGACAGAGAGAGTGATCAAACCAAAAATCCCAAAGTTAGCCACAAAAAGAGCACTTGAGTTTTTGTGTCAACCTTCTTTTACTAGAAAAACCTTAAATAAAGAAACACACTTGCAGTCATGAATTACTACAGCCTTCACTATCTTTCCAGAGAGGGCTGACCAAAAATAAAACTGGGAAATAGGAAAAGAGGTTCTTTGGGGATCTCCCCCTTGTCTGATCACATCTCCAGTTTTTTATTAATCCATCTCTTTTCTATTTCCTAACCTTCAATGGCAAATCTTCACTCGCCAATTACTATCATGGTCCTTGGTCTAAGGGCTCCCAGACTTGGTTCCCTTGGTGGGATCTGCTTGGCCCCATCCAGACACTCCTAAGCCCCTAGATAAGGATACCTCCCTGTTCCCAAGCCCTTGAGGATGTGGCATCATACATCGGCCTGAAAAGCAGCTCATATTTACTTACAAATCATTGATCCACCTTTTTCTCCCAGGTAACATAATGTGCCCTTTAGGGAGAGTTCTTCTAGAGATAATGCCTCCTCTTTTGCAAATTCTCAAATGGGGGAATTCAGATGGAAGGACAAAGCAGCACTTCGGAATACCAGGAAGCTCAAAGTCAGGTCAAACCATCCACTCACATTGCAGATTGCCTCATACTCCCCAGAGAGACAGAGGGCTTTGCCTCAGTGCCATGAGGCACATGTACTTGAATAGATGCTAGGAACATGGCCCCCTAGCAATGGGAAAGAGAAGGTGCCCCCTCCCTCTCTTGCCAGAATTCCTTGTGAGTTTATATCTTTTTGTAGGTGTGTGTCTGGTTCTTTTTTTACATGAGTGGGATAAATAATTTAAAAACCCACTGCCTCAGAGTGCTGCCTTGCCTCTTATGCCATGACCAATAGGAATTATATCTCAGAACAAAAAAAAGAAAGAAAGGGGCAGACTTAGCATGTCACTTTACTGGCCCAGAAACCTTTTCTATATTGATAAGTGCTTTTCAATATGTAAATAGAAAAACTGAACGGGGAGCTAAGCCAATTAACTATAAAATAATATGGATTCGGTGAGCATGGACTCATTTTTTTCACACAGTCAATTATTTAGTAACTATCCATATTTTCAAGGCTCTTTATATGCCCAATAATCTCAGAACAGCAGATATATGGGGTTCCTAGTTTTAGACCAGCTGCCTAAATGTAAATAAACTAACTTTAAGAGATGGTATAGTCTGAAAATCAAATAGACTTCATACATATTTTATCTATATTGATTGACCCAAAACTACTACGTTTAGTACATATTTTCCCTGTACCCATCAATCGATCACCATTTTTTAAAGGAGAACAAGCATGCCAGGAAATATTACCAACTTTTAATGTTGTTAAACGATGGGGAAGCACACGTTCCACTGCACAAAGTTCCTGAGGCATTTTTCTCCAAGAAACTACAGAGCTCCCATTAGCCTTGGTCTACTCCTGGCTGCTAATTTATCCCTCATAGAAAAATACAGCCTACCTATGGTGATCTTAACAGCTCTACCGTCTACCAGTGGTTCTGAGCGCTACTCAGGATACACAAGAAGAGAAGTTCAGGAACAATATAAAGAGAGCTGTTGTACATCCACCCCCCACAGCTGATATGCCACCAGCTATCCTTAAGTTCAGTTAATTCAAATCATTAAAGATCAGTATGCCTATTGCAGTATTACCCTGCTACTTACTCCCTTTTTCTTAAACAAATATGCTGGCCTTTACAGTGAAAAAGGCCTGAATTTGTGACTCAATGTCATTTACGATGTCATTTATAGATCCTTGGAAAAGCCATGCAAGCTCTATAAACTTCAGTTTTCATGTATGTAAATTGAAGTTAATAATAAAACTTACTTCATAGAGAGAGAATTAAATAAGCATGCTTATTACAGTGTCTGGACTAATACAAATGTTAGCTATTATGATCATTATTCAAGAGGTCAATTATTCCAACCCAACTCAGCTGCTCCATAGGGGTAGGTCTTCCATCTTCCTTGGTGGTAGCACTATAATCCTCTTCTTAGATTATTTGCAAAAGTGAACATTAATGGGTAAATTCATATTATTTACAGATTTCAACAACACTATTCTTCCTTCCATTTTACTCAGCCCCCTTTTTTGCTTGCATATTATGTTCCAAAATTCTGTCCTTTGGGGTTGAATTTTTCCATGCATGATCTCAGCCAAAAGGTGATTTTTTTTATAACATTGAATCAAATTCACTCTGTCTAGTTTTGAATTAGAAGCAGATGAAAGTAACATTTTATTTTTCTGCCTGAAAGAAACATAGGACTGTTTCTGCACTCAGATAATTCACTAATAGCTGAAAGAATCCAAATATCTCATCTTCACTCAGGAAGTCTCCTGGCTAATTATGAAAATATTAATTAAGTTAGGGGCTATTGAAAAAAAGTTGCTTTTGAACCTGCTCAATGTAAGCTAGTATTGAGTTACTACTGTATTTGTGTGGAGTCAAATTTCAGAAACATCTGGGAACAGATTCCCATCAAATATAACTATGGTTTTATTATCTTCTTTCTCTAGGGAAATAGTTAGGTATTCCACTGTCAGCACACTTGACCTTTGGAAATTACTCTAAACTTAAGTTGTCCAAAACCATTCAAAAATATGCTGAAACTCTTTCACAATATATTGATTTATTTTGTTTTTGTTTTGGAGGCTGTCCACTTGCCACTCCAGATACCCTGTCCACTATTCCCACCCCTCTCTGTGCCCAGAGATGCTGACCCTTATGGACAGCATCCATGGATTCATTTGCACTCTGGCCTCTAGTTGGGTTCAGCCAATGGGTAGCATGGGTATGAGATCAGAGGGTTGGAAAATAGTGAATTTGGGGTATTTATTCCTTGCTTTGGCCTCCACGAGGTTGCTGTGGGTTAGCAGCACCCCGCTACAAAAGGTTCCTCTCAGACTACCATTTCCACACAGCTACTCTATGTGGTCCTTGGAGTCACGCCACTGACCCCTTTTCACCTTCAGGCCTGGGAGTCTAATGGCTCCCTGCTAATACTGGTGCTGGGGTACTGCACCATCCCATGTTGATTTCCTTACACTCCAGCCATGCCATTAAATTAACTCTACATTAAACTTCCTCAAATAATCTATTTTTAGTGTGCCATAGCATGCTTAGCATTGCATGTTTTAAACTTCTAAACCCTCTGCCTAGATTATCATTCCCTGGATGAATCTGGTTGGAAAACACTCATTTATCTTTTGAGACATAACATCAAGGACAACTCCTCTGTGAAGTCATCTCCCCTGTTTCTCTAGATAATGAATCATGCTAAACTCTTCTCTGTGCTAATCTCTTGAGCCAAGCTGCTTGGATTCAAATCCTGCCCTCCCCCTTTCCCCCCCTGCCACCCACGGATTGACTGTGTGATGTGACTTCAAGTGAGTTGCTTAACTTTCCTGGACTCCAGTTTCTCATCTGTAAGATATATATAATAATGGCAACTCCCTTATAGGATTGTAGTGAGATATAAATTAGTTAATATTTTAATGCACTCAGGGGTGGGGTATATGAAAATTCCCCATATTTTTAATGTAACATTTATGTACTCTAAAGCTTCTTTAAAAATAAAAAAAATTATGGGAAAAAAAAATAAAATAAAATAAAATAAAATTATGAGTTGGCAAAAAAAAAAAAAATTAATGCACTCAGAACCCTGCCTAGGACAGTTGAATAAGCAATCAATACACATTGTTATAATGGCCATTATTATTATTGCTGTGATCTACTTCAGTAGGCTGCTCATGCCATTCCCTGGCCTTGGCCTACCACTAGTGGATTTTGAATATGTATTTATTGAATCTTGGAAACAATGAATCTTGTAGTGAACAGTCCCTTCTCTAGCCCATTTCCCATTTCCAAAGAGACATTAAAGGCTGAGTGAGGGTTAGAATTCCATTTGGTCTTTTTTTACGGCATTAAATATGAAGAGAAAATGAAGAACCTGACACCGGTGTTAGATATTCTTTGGATTCTCTGGGAAACGTTCTGTTTAACAAGTTACCACAAGCTAAACAATGTTGAAAAAATGGGATTTCCAGTATATGATACTGTATTTTAAAAACACAGCCAGATTTGAAGATTAGGGGAGAGAACCCAGCATATAGAATACTTCAATTATAGGTGAGAATTTAGGAGAATGCCTCCTTGAAACTGCTATTCTCATGAAGCCCAATATTTTCAGGAAATGACTGGTCATCTTCAGTCCAATTATTTTTTTCTTTTTTCCTAACATGAAAAGCTGTTTGCAATGGCCAAATCTGAGGATTATTTATACAACTTGGAAGTTACTGCTGGTCACAGCATATAAAACATACTCATAGGAAATTTGAACTGGGTGGACAACACAGAAAACTTTTCCAACTGAAAATTAAATAATCAGCTAGGTGAACTCTGCATATATAATTTACAATCAAATGAGATGCTCAAATCTGAAACAGAGGCCATGTTACATTTCTGGACCAGTTTCATCCCTAAATGGACTTTCTTATGTCCTTTGTTTCATGTCTAGACATACATACCACAATAGCCCTGGCTGTCCAATAATCAAGTCTAATCTTTCTTGTGAAAAAAAAAAATGACAGGTTAGGAAGAGAAAGGAGAAATAAACATAAATTAATTCTAAATTGTATTCCTACCATTCATGAGGTGATTCACTACCAATTTTATATGCATTATTATATTAATTATAATCACATTAACAATAATCTTACAAGGTTTATTATCATTAAAACGCCTTTGCTTCCTCATTTCAGATCAAAGTCCAATTGTCATTGATTAAAAAAAAAACAAAACCTGGAAACAAATAGGATCTCACACAGCCTTTATTTAGCTGTCACTGATAGAATTATCACAGCAAGCCTAGTGAGTTTGATAAGTTAACTTCTCAAACTTTGTTAACAAACCTATCATATTTAAAACAAACAATTGGCAAATTACCTTGTAAATCAACTGTCATTTGAGGTTTCAACACTCACACTAGACCCTTCACATCAGAGTATGCTATCCTTCAAAGCCATCACTCTGAAATTGATGCACACATTCCAATAATGCTCCCGTTTTTCCAAATACCTTTATCCTTCCTCTCTAAGAATGTTTTCAGAACCTATGTACATTCCTTTTAATATCTTCAATCAAATATACTCCCTGTGAGATCATTGTATCTGTGCACACAATTTGCCTCTTAGCCCTTATTTGCTTTGGATTTGGGGGTACATATTTTACTTCCTAATGACTCTACGGCTCACATGAAACGATGCAGACATCAGCAGGAGATCAAGAACTTCGGAGACCAGAATCTTGCAGAGCTGCTGAAAGGCGCTCAGACCCATTTCCTTGTTTGCCTTCCAATTAAGCTTTCCTCATTCATTACAACGTGGGGTCAGAACTACTCCCATATCAATCTAGTTTTATGCATTACCTTCAAAGTTTCCACTAAAAGAGATTCCTTGGTTTGTGTTAAGAATAAAATGGGAATCCCTGTAGTTTCTGAGTAATATTTGGGTAATCTAGGCACCTTTATAAAATGTATACATATATATATAACAAATAACATTCATGTAAACAAACACACATATATGCATATGTATTATATATCATTTTACAAATAAAAAAAATTAAAAAAAAAAAAAAAAAGAATAAGTCCCAGAATTTCCCCAACTTAACTGAGATAGTGATTCCTCTTGTTAACTTATATGTCTTATGCCAGGATTGTAAGCCCTTTCCCCTGTGTTCCTTTGCTCAAGTTAAACGTAAATACTGTTAAGGTGTCAGCCATCCTCTCAGAGAGAGCATGCAATTCATTCTATAGATAAAGAGGATGTCCTTGGGAGAAAACCAGAGGTCACTCATGCTGTCAGACAAAATCTTTGTCAATATTGAAATGAAATCTAATTTGACTTAATCTAAGTCGACAGGAATAAAAGGAACTCAGAACTGAAATAAACTCACCGATTATATTTGAATTGGGAAACTACAAGAACAAAAATATATTCACAGTCTGAAAGTAGTTTTAAAACATTTTCTAACTATATAGAGTACCAGAAAAGAAGCAATAGAAATGAGAATTCTATGCAGTTGTTTTCTACTTATGACTGGAGGGAGTACCATTTCTTCAAATAGCTACAGTTTATATCAATTCCTGTTCTGGGTGAATGACACTTTTCTGGTTTGGTATTAATGGGAGTACATGTAGAGCACCTAAGAATTAAAAAAATAAGTAAATTCTCACACAAGTTTATAAATAATTCTATAGAGTTTATTTTATATGTTCCTTTTCCAGAACAAAGGCAACATCCCCTCACTCCATCGTGGGTGGTTTATTATATTGTTGGCTTGGTTCCCATACTGTAAGTAAGGAAACGGTATTTAATGATAATTGACATTGTTATGGCAAATGTTTTGATTAGTATCATAATCAAGATCTTGGTTACACAATTATCCTTATTATTCCTGCTTCATCTTGATAACAAGATGGGTCACTTAGTGATCCCAGAGACCTATTCACTTAACCATTGATTGCCTGGTGGTAAAATCAGATTTGTGACAATATGTGTCAGAATTTAGGCAATGTGGTACAAGTTGACCAACTTTCCCAGTTTGCCTGGGAATTACCCAGTTTTGGCACTAAGAGTTTCATGTCCCAGGAAACCCATCTTTGGCAAACTAGGATAGTGGGTCACCCTATGTGGTTGAGTGGGTCTAGGGTAAAGGAGCCTGAAAACCTAGGGTATAGGATCAGATCAGGCAAATCTGATCCCACCTCATTACTCTCTATCTAATGGCATCGAGTTAGTCATTCAACTTTTCCAAGCTTCAGTTCTCCACCTTGTTTGTTTACTTTGAGCCATTTTAAAAATCTCTATGTAGTACTACACTTGAGTATCTTTGGAAAACTATAAATTTACATAAAAATAGTATATCTTTTTGTTTTTATCTTATAAATAAGCAGCATGAACAGATATTCCCATTATCATGAGAGCCATGGATTGCCTTAGCTTCTGCTTAACATCATTAGAGACTATGGTTCATGGTGGTACTGCTGAGGGTGAAGTTTGGCTTCACAGTTTTTGAGCTTACTATATCCCCATGGAAAAGTTATCATCTCTATTCAAATCTAAGCAGTTCTGTGGCATGTGGGAAAGAGCAGTGGATCCATCTCTGTTCATGTCTTAGCAGTATGGCTTGGAATGAGTCATCTAAATGAGTCATTAAAAATGAGATAATACTACCTGTGCTATAACCCTTAAAGTGCTATTTATAAATGTATGTAAATACCTACAAACTATAAAATGAAATAGTAATACCATATACAAAGTATAAAATATTTCTTATAACACATATATTATTTATTACAAATAACACAATACATAAAATCCCAGGTATCATTCCAAGCCACATACCAGGAATCTGTCCTTCAACCACAATATTATGTTATTCATAGCCCAGAATGTTCTAGGAAAGAACTATGAACTTATATGTCTTTAGAATGATAAATCTGGAATGAACTCTAATCCCTTGAGCCTAAATTCAGGGGTTTTTTTTACTACGCTTTTTGTCTTTTCCTCCCAAGTCCTCAAATGAATATTCCATACTTACGATTTTGTACTTGTTCTATTTATTTTGCAAATTTTTATCTCATTCTCCTAGAAAGATTAAAATATGTCAGTCTAAGAAACCGCCAAGACTGTTGTGAAATATCTACATATGAGAAAGGATTAGGATGCAATTCTTTAATTCTTGTAGTTAGTGGATAGTCTCCTTTGACAGGAAGGATGATGTATAAAACTACGGTGTTAGGCAGCTAGCCAGCCTTTCCACATCCATAGCCATGACCTACTACCCCTTAAGGTAAGACTAAGAGAGAGACAGAGAGAAAGAGATATGAACTAAACTGGATGCATAAGCAGGAGAGACAAGATGGAAAATTTACTGCATCAATATTTGAAATATCACTCAGACTAACCTGTATACCAAGGTAAGAGGGTACTCAAAGGAAACTGTTTGAAATTACAATTGGGACTTAACAAGAAGTTGGGGGAAGAGGAAAAGGAGCTCCAGGGCTTTGGAGAAACCCCCAGCAAACAAAATTTCTGGAGCATACTAGATCTAAGTCAGCATAGAAAGGGATTTTCATACTTAATATATGAATTGAACTAGGGAGCTTATAAAATATAGACTCTGGAGTCTCATCCCCAGATTTTAATTAAGTAGGTTGGTGGGGGTGGGGGTGGTCCATGAAACTGCGTTTTAATCAGTACTCTGATTAAGGTGATTCAGATGTGGGGTCCATGGTTTGCACATTAAGCAGTAATGCTCTCTGACATCCTCTTGTTTCTCTCATTGTAGTGTTAACTCTAAGACCTCCAACTGCCAATGAAAATGTGTCAAGACCATTTGCAGGAACCAAGGATCTGGACATGCTTCTTTGGAATCAATAAAGAAGAAGAGACAACTGGATGTTTACTCTGAAGCCTTAGAATGAAGCAAGAAGTTGATCACTATCTGGATGATCATTATGATGAGAGTGATGATGATGATGACAACTACCATGATAATGATAGCTATCATGAAAATGCTTATGATGCACTGTACCCTAGAGCTCTTAAATAAAGTATATCAAGTGATCCTCACAACACTTTTTAAACCAAAGCATCATTATCTTTATTTTAGCTCAGAAGAAACCTTGGCTTTAAAAAGTAAAAAATAAATAAATAAATAAATAAATAAAAAACACGTCTATTAAGCAGCATGAGTCAAATCCAGTTCTGTTTGAGTGCAAATCCCATGTTATTAACCCCAACATTTCATGCTTTTCACCAGTCATCTTTTAGGGAAGGCTTCCTCTCCCTTCAAGACATAAGTGTCTCCTCAATTCTGATCCTGCTTTTGAGGAACAATTTCCCCCCAACTGTGTTTCTATCCATAATACATTACATAATATTTACACATAACAGTTTATTCTCTAGTTCCCTGGCTAGATGGATAGCTCCTGGAAGTTAGAAGTTATATTTTATTCTAAGTTGCATCCCCTTCCCTGGCCTATGGTATCAACTCTTTATGTGATGGCAGAATTGAGAATTTAGATAAGTTGTCTTTCCAGGCAAAGTTTCTATAAAATATTGTTATTGTTGCTTTCAATGCTAAGCAGACATCAAAGAATATAAAGATTCAATTTGAAAGTGATGGAAACTAAGGGGGCATAATGATTATAGACATCTTTCCCCCTATCCGATGATAGCAAATTTAGAGAAAAATTCTTGAAGTTTGAAAGGAAGTTCTCAACTGAAAATAAGGTAACATGTGGAATTTATTATGCCAATTATTTATATGAGCTGAAAGTAAAAATAAACTCAGGAAACATTTAGATAAATTTGAAGATGAAGCTGCATAACTAATTGTTAATAGCAAATTAGACTGGTTCAGGGCATGTCTACAATTTCTTTATGAAGACAAACAGTCCTATTCCCCTAAAAAGGCTCTTTGGTCCCAATAACTAGAGCAGAGCGAGGAGTTAATAGGAATTAGTCAGATTTAATTTCGTGGTTCCACTTATAACATTTTTTAAAACTTTGGTACTAACCCTCATATGCTGAGCTAGAGTTGTCACTAGGGCTAAGTTTTGAGGTTAGTAGCACAGACCTAAACTACAGTTAGCACATAACAGACATTTAGTAAATGTTGTTGAGCAATGAGCTGAATGATAGAAAGCTCAGTTACTTTTCCTGTGGGCCAGACAGGGCACTTTCAAAACCTGGTGGGACTTATGTGACTCAACAGAAGTGCTATAAATAACTGGAGTTGATTGCTCAAAACGCCTTGATCAAGATACAGTATCCAAGAAGATTTAAAAGAAAATACTGATCTTAATAATCAAGTTCAGCTTACTAATATCATGGAGTCATTTTCTGAGAGTTTCCTAGGATCAATATGATTCTAATTTTCAAAGGGTCTACAAAAATGTGTGGTGCATCCATACAATGAAGTATCAGTCAGCCAAAGAAGCGATGAAGTACTGATACATGTTACAATGTGAATGAACCTGGAAAACATTATGCTAAGGAAAACAAGACAGACACATAAGGTCACATATTTTATGATTCTATTTACATAAAAATCCAGAATAGCCAAATGCATAAAGACAGAGAGATTAGGGGTTGCTAGGGGTTGGAGGCAGGGGAGAGACAACTAATAGACAAGAGGTTTCCTTCTAGGGTGATGAAAATGTTTGGGGACTAGATAGAGGTGATGGTTGCACAAAATTACTAATGTACTAAATACCACTGAATGGCACACTTTAAAAGGGTTAAAGTGGTGAATTTTATTTTATGTGGATTTCATTTCAATTTAAAAAATGTTTTGGATGTCTCTATGAACCTTTCCAGGTAAAGGATACTAAAGAAAAAGACATACTTTCAATTCATAAAGTAAGGACATAACACACACTCTCTCTACATTGTTCACACTAGTTACTTTGTTATTGACTAGTGAACAAATTATTCGAAATAAAAAACTTATTTATTAGACCTCTTATATGCATTTAGTATTAGCTATTTCATACAGGAGAGCTCTCATAATATGTATCATATCCATTTCTCCAAAAATCTTATTATTTTATGTAATTTCAATTCCCTCCAGAACTAGCAGTAAAGCTAGCTAAGTTGCAATTACCAATACAGCTACAATATAAAATTAGATGTGTATTTCCACAGGCCCTTCTTATTCTGCCCAACTCTCTGTGGGCATGGCTAGTGCAAAGTTAAAATGCTTAAGATCAAGATAATCACATCACCATTAAGTAAGTAAAATGTAGTTGCCTATACGAGATAGTACTGCCCTCACCTCTGAAATGACGATACTGTAAGCAGGGCTTGCTGCCTGCTGTCCGTGTTGAGTTATTAGTGGTAAAGAAAGAACCCTTACCCTTGGCACTCAAGCTATCACACTTGAAACAGATTTTTCCAAAAGTGCAATCTGCTCATCCTTGGCTTAATGTCCATAAATTCAGAATTATCACTGGAGTTCCAAGACAGACTCTGGATCTCTAGAAAGATAAGGCCCATGAGAATGGGTGTACACATGTGCACACACATGCACACACACACGGACACACTGCTTAGGATCTTTCAGTGCACCCAGAAAAGGGGGGCAGACTGTTCCTTTTAAAGTACTGACTGATTATCAAGTATTTATAGAGCCTTTAGGATATAGTCTACCCCATGCCAGGTACTGTGGGAGAAGGGTCATGAGTTAAAAAGGATGATGCCATCTCTGAACTGGAAAGGTGTATAGATTTTTGTAAGGGAGACAAGATGAAACAATTACTAAATTAGGTGATTTGTAATAAAATGCCACATTATGGGTCATATTTACGCACATTCAATTCAACAAACCTTTCCTGAGTGCCTCCTAAGTACAAGGCCCTTTGCCAGGTGTCCCAGAGGATAAAAGGTCTTATTGTTAAGACAAGGAAGGAAATAAGGGAGATAATCTCATCATGGGCCTGTGACAAGGCTCTCAGTCCACTAACTGATCGAATGCACAGAATAGTTTCCAGGGCAAACAGCAACATCTCCATTTTGCATATGAGGAAACCGAGGCTCAGCGTAGCATATCCAAGGTTTCACCTGCAGCAAGAGTCAGGCTTCCGTCTAGGAAGGCCTGCCTGGGTTTGTTGCTCATGCTGGACTGCCTCTTTGAAGAGGCAGAGGATTTGAGACTCAGACTGGTCCAGCACTGGTCTGTGATGTTTGTTCAAAATGAAAACACAGAGCACAGTGCAGTTTTCATAAATCAAAATTGATTAAATTGAAGGGAATTTGTTTCCTTCTTCCTTTGGTGATGCTAAACATCCTTTTAGGAAACGGTGGCTGCAGTTTATGGTAGCTGTTGCTATTTTTTTTAACTCTTTTTTTCTAGAAAAGTAAACTCAAAATTGGTAACTCTTGTCAGTCCCTTATGTTTTCTTTTCTTTGTAATGGTCCTTGAAATCCAAAATCTGGGAAGCACTAATTGAATTGACACTAACTGAATTTTGAGATCAGCCTTTGTATAGGGGGTGAGAATGTGGAAAATTCTGGAAACATTCAGTGGATTTTTTAAAGGAGAAAAAAAAATTCTAGAAGCTTTAGCTCTATACCACTTTCCAGTTCTCCTTCGTTTACATTTTTTTTTACTAATTGCTCAAACCACAGGAAAATGCCCGCTTTGCCATCCCCCGGGAAATTCACCACTCTTAGACATCTTGCATGAATACAAAGGTAAACCCAATGTGAAGACGAGAAGCCGTTTACATGAAAACCAGACAAAACTGCTGATGAACCACAACGAAAGGACAGTTTATTTTCCTACTTTAAAGGATAATCCATTTCCGTTTGCCCTCCCTGATGATATGAGGCTGCAGTGCAGCTGTCAACTACCTTCCACCTCACTCAGTCTGCACCTCTTCCAAACCAGGTATCAGGTGGGAGTAGGGAGAGGAAGGTTGGTGTGTCAAGGTTTGGGGGGGGAATTACCTCATTTTAGTGGCATTTACCACATGGGTCTGGCCAGCAGAAAAGAGAGAGCAGAGATGGTAATGATGGTGGTGATTTTCATATGACAATTGTTTTGTGACTCAGAGAGGCAGGAAACAGGACTTTTTAATTTTGCCTTAATGTCTTTCATGTCTATCCTTTGTTTCTTTCTTCCAAACTCAAAGCTTGGAACTAGATCCTAATAAAAAGGACAAAGAATCACGAAATATCTTCTGACTTGTGGTTGCGTGCTGTCTCTCAGTAATGCCAGTAAAGTGGTTGAACTGGTGTTCCGAGGTGCCAGCCCTGCTGAGGATGAGGCAACGCCATGGCAGTGTGATCCAATATTTGTTGAACCTCTTGTACGTGCAGGCACCAGGAGAGGCAAATGACTCTGAGCTAGTTAAGGGAAGAGACCTTGTTTATTTACCTTTGTGTTCGCTGCTCCTACGTCCGTTCCTGGTATCTAGTAGATACTTAATAGATTCTTGATATATAAATAAATGGAGAAGTACACTGCATGTTCAATAAATGTGTGTGGAATAAAGAGCTAATGTAATGTTTTGGTCCAGTCTGTTATGTGACGTCCAAGACCGAGTCAACGGAAGTGGCCTTTTCTTTAGGAAAAGTCAAAGCAATGTCACCGTCGCTCCAGGTTTATTTTTGTGTATGTGTAAGTCTTTGTGTATCTCTCTCTGCCTCTCTGCGTGCTGTTTTTGTGTTTTACTTTCTTAGTGTCTTGAAGGAAAAGTAATAGAAGAGCTTTGGAGAAAAAAAGAATCCCAAGCCTGTGTTTCCTTCATCAAACAAAAGATTGACCCAGTCCTGTAATTTGACTTAGCTTTTCTGCTTCTTTGGTTTCTTTTTTACCCTCCACCCCTTAGTCCTTTGGTAGCAGGGCCATGGCCTTGCACGCCCCAAGAATGCTTTTTTAAAAATTCTGTCTCTGAGATTCTCTGTGAACAGAATACACAGAAGCTGCTCTGGGCTTACTCTTGAGAGTTTGCGGAATTATCAGGCATAAAAGGAAAACTCTCAGCAAAAATCACCTATGTACTCAACTAAATGAGGCTTGTCATCACGTTCAAAGGACAAAGACAGCCCTGTTTCATTGGCTCCAGTGTCTTCAATTTTATTTTATTTTTTTACATGCTGCTTTTTGAGTCCGTTGGTCTGGATTGTTAAAGGGAAGAGGCGATGCCACAGTTGAGCAACCTCTAATGTGAAAGTGAATGATTTTCAGATTTCCCCATTGTATGAGACACTCCTTACTGACTCCCAGCATCACACACTGCCATAGCCTGCTCAGGCTTCCTGCACCAGGCTCCCATTGACCTGTGACCATCTCCATAAGCAACAGAAAAACCAGGCCTCATAAGTGGCAGCAGCCTCACTGCACACGCAGGCAGGCACTATGCCTCCTGCACACCCAGGGGCTGAAGGGAGGCCCTGAACTGGGCTCACAGGTGCCCTGTCCTCACTCCACAGTAGAGGGGACTTGGACCAGCCCTGGCTTCACCACTGACTCTTGGCAGACTTCCTTCAGATGGATCTTCTTCACTAGTTCCTTTCTTAGCTCCACTCTGTGAATGACCTATCAAGCCCTGGGTGAACCCCACACTTTGCTTGTGAGCATAGCTTCCCTCTGACATCTGCTTTCTGCCCATCTTTCAAGTCCTTTCTCGAATTCTATCCTCTTCATGAAGGCTTCCTCAATTCACACAAGATGCAAGTTCTCTCTCTTCTCATTTTGGGCTGTGGTCATCTGACATATGACTTACTAGCATCCAACCTCAATTTTCCCTTTGGAAAACAGGGCACAGAAATACATACCAAAAAGATAGTCATGAGGATAAAATTAAATAACATACATCACTGGGCACATGATGGACATTCAATAAATCTTCATTTATTCACCTATCACAATTTCATTTTCATTACAGTTATTTGTGTATATGTCTTATCTTCAACATATCATAAGCTCCCTGAGAGTAGACACCATTTTATCCATTTTATTCATCTTTATAAATTGCCTAGCATAGTGTTTTGCTTATAGCTGCTTTAAAGGATGTATATTGACTGAATAAATTTACCTCTCTGCCTCAGCTTTTTAATCTGTAAAATGGGAATGAAAATAGTATAGTTATCTCACAGCATTATTATAAGGATAAATTAAAATGGTACATGTGAAAACATTTTGAAAAATGAAAAGACAGAATGCTAGCCAAATATAATCTATTAGTTGATATATTATTATAAAGTGTGGGCACTAGTTAACAGAATTACCCAATTTTTCCAGTAGAGGGCAATGATACACACATGGATATCCCCATATTCTTTGTCTATAAGACTCCAAAGCGACACATTAAAAAGTAAGAAACACTTTGCTATTATATGAACAAAATAAAACGATTTTTCTGGATTCAGCTGTTTTGTTCTTATCTTTTACTGTTTTGTCAACCCAAATTATGGATATAGAAAGGACTTTAAGATTAGAGCCATTGGAAGTTTCCATTGTGGTTCAATGACCTGATATTCTAAATTCTCTGTTTGAATTTCCCTTGACCATTTGCCCAAGGTGAGGAATGATTAGAGCCCAGCTAGTGGGAAAAGAATGCTGTTTTCACTGGTTTTATTACCTTGGTCCTGCGCAAAAGCATTTCTAAGGAACTGGAGAGGGCTTAGTCCTGATCTGGAGAGCAGCCTGGAAGGGTTTCTATGCTGGGGGAGGGATCAGAAAAAGACTTGGAAAAACAACGCCGACCATTGTTTCCTTAGCCTGCTTTGGCTCCCCTTAGTCTGCTCTGGTAAGACACTGAACCCATTGACTAAGTCACTGACGTTTTCTTAGGATGGGGAATGTCTCCCCGAGCTAAGGGAATGACAAGAGGGTGGTTGATGAATGAGCTAGGCAGGAGAGTGTGCCCGCTGTGCACGTGTCTGCTCCCCTCTTGATTCTGAAATTGTTATTTTTCAAATAGGAAAGATGTTGAAGATGTACATAACTGTGTGATATTTGCCCCTGAGGAGCTGAAAATGTGATGGCAGACAGTCAAATATTATTTAAGTTAACAAAAGTTGAATGAAACATTCAACTGTGCCAGGCACTGAGCTAGGAAGGGAGAGGTGGTACAAAGACAATACAAAGATGAGATGAGAGTCTTACCATCAAGGAACTCTCAGTCTAGACTAGAGAGTGGAGGACATGGCATAAAAGCAACCAAAAATAAACAGATGCAAATATGGTGATAATAGAAATAGCTACAGTCAGTCCTGCTACAACACTTGTTTTGAAAACATGAATTTGTTCCAACACAATTGCTATATTAGAGAATAATTTGAGCAGAACAGGATTTTGCATTTGCTTATTTATGTGCTGTTTCATTTAAGTGAAACCCTAGGTGAACAAAGAAAATTGCACCCAAATGAACTGAGCAATGTAGGACTACCCGACAATGCACACACACACACATCTAAACACGTGTCTGCATGTGTTGAATCACACCATTCTCACCTGGTGCAACAACTTTCCGTCAGATTTCAGGCACCCTTCCTTTTACCACTTTGTAATAACTCACAAGTTGAACTTCAGACACCCACTTCTACAAGCAAATATCAGATTTTTTTCAAGGTCAAGTGTAGTGTTTATATATTTCTTAACCATTTTACATGTGTAAAATTGTGTTATCTTTACATTGGGTTTCTATCTTTTTTTTTGGTGATGTGTCACTGATAAAGTTTTTGAATGTTGTGTCCTTAACCCTGTTTTGTCCATTAGCCTTATGGTTTTTGTTGTGTGGCTTTACGTAACACTGTGACTTTTAGGGATGCATATGTAGTATTATAGCAGATGTAACTGTACATAAAACACTGCTTTGAGTGCCTAAAGCAAGGTGCTACCAGCTTCCTGAGGGAGGAGAAGAAGGGTCCAGGAATGGCTACCTCCAGAGAAGAATGTGAAAAATCCTTGCAATATGGAAAAGCATGATGCAGGAAACCTACAGCAACTTTTTTTTCTTTCATTCTTTTTATCTTGCCTTATTCTAAGAACAACATCTAAAAGGATTTAAAATGTCTTATAAAAATGAATATAAGGTAGCCAGGCATGGTTAATTTAAAAGGTAAATATTACATTTTGTAACTTTAAAATAACTTAAAAATAAGATGGATGGAAAATAAAAGGAGAAATTTATCTAGTGGTAAGTTAGCGCATAAAGGCATACTCTAAGTTCCATATAAATACTTACCGGAGATGAACCATACATTGGCCTCTAAGCTTCCTAGTCATTTACACCTGGCTCTCTGCTGGTCTGACTTTATCTAGAGAGGATTTTGGAAAGTCTATAGCTGCACTGTACAATACAGTAGCCACTGGCCTTATGCAATTGTTGACACTTGAAACGTGTTTAGTCTAAATTGCAATGCACTGAATTTCTAACACAGCACAAAAAATAATGTGAAATATCTCATTAATAATTTTATAATGATTGCATGTTGAAACAATAATAGTTGGCATTGGATTAAATAAAACACATTACTAAATTAATTTTACCCATTTCTCTTTTTTCAATGTGGCTATTGGAAAATCTTAAACGACATTTTTGCTTTACATTTGTGACTCACATTATATATGTGATGAGGACTTCTGTGTGCTTGGTGAGGGAAAGAGCCAGATGTTTTAGTAATCAGCTAAAATGAGAGTAGCATTAATGTGCTCTAGGGAAAAGCAAGAAGGCTGATTAGTTCATGAACCATATAAAAGGCTCTACCACCTTGCTGGGAGTGAGACCAAGGAAGGAACAAGGATTAATGTGCATGAGCTACAGTGTAGGGTGTGGGCATCCTTGGATGTCTGTCCGTGTCAGCATGTGGATATCCATGTCCATGTGTGTGTCTGGTATGTGTCCCCATGAGCCTGCATGCACATGCACACCCATATGTGTGTTCTTATATGAGTGCCTGGGTGAATACATTCCTTGCATACGTGCACACGTGTGTCCTTGGGTGTACCTGTGTGCACCTGCATGTGCACTTGTAGTGTTCCCACGTGCATATGTGTGCATGCACACTTGTGTATGTGTGCACCCACGTGTATGCCCCTGTACTATCCATGTGCGTGTGTGCATACTTGTGTGCATATCCTCATATGTGTGCTTGTATGTATCATATATGTCTTCCTGCATGTGCCTTGTATGTAGATATACGTGCCCTTGTATGTGTTGAGCGGTGTATGTGCACACAAGTGTGTGCTCATATGTGGGTGCTTGTGCCCTTGTGTTCATGGGCACATGCTGCCTTTGTGCATATTACTTGTATGTGGTATATATGAACAAATTGAGGTGGAAGGAAGCTTAGAAGGATATACTCAAATTTCAAAGGGTAAAGGATTTTATAAATCTGCCAAGAGACTTGGAAACAATCTTATAGATATTGATCAGTTTTAAACCAAAATATGCTATGGATTGAATTGTATTTTTTAATCACATTGACAGCAGTAATGAAAAAACTGGACAGGAAAACATCTACTGAGCAAAAGGATGTCTATCCATACATTTAGATGACTTCTTAAAAATGAAAACATACTATTTAAAACTGATCAATCTTATATACCATATACAATGCATATCCTTTTGCCTTGTTTGAAATTGCAAAATGACGGCTGAAACTAATCATTAGCCTGTCAGCCCCGGGGGAGGGGGGCTTAACATGTCATGAACTTATAATCATTAAGTTTAGGTAGCAACTTTTCCCACCCCCCTCACTATTTGCAAAGACATTTCAGTAAGCTTTTTTGCATCCTCTTATGAGAAGGGCCAAATGGTTCCCCTTTCTCTTGACTGAAAAGTAGACAAGACCCCTTGTGGTTATGACACTTGTCCTCTAGTTGCCAAAGCCAGAGCTGAATATTGAACTCAGAGCCCAGAGCAAAGGTTGTGATTCAGACATCGACCTGCTGCTCTGCCCCAAATACATGTGAAGACTTGAAGCCTATTTGGGGATGCTGGCAGGGATTTGCTCCCCCTCCTCCAGTGGCTTTACCTGTGACCCACTCCCTTCTTAATCCCCTTAATCTAGGCCATTTACACTAAACACAAAGGGGTGATGTCACCCTAAGTGTAGTTAGGGTATCTGGGCCATTTAGGAAGAAGGTTAACATCAAAGGGCATACTTTTTCTACCCACAGTCTTGGGGAATGATTAATTCCGACTAGTCAGTCTCTTCCATATTAATGGGTCTGCTACATCAGTGGGAGAAAAAAAATGAGACAGAGGCCAAGTGATTGTAAATGCTCAGGAATTCTGATCAATCTTCCCACTGTCATGTCTTTACCTGGCTCTACCTTATAAAGTTATGCGGGGCTTACAGAATATAGGGATGAAGAGACCCAGTCTTCGCAAATTTAGATTCAAGTATTTAAAATGTTACCGAATGTTTTAACTGTTAAGTTCAAAATAATTTAACCTAAACCTTTCAACAAAAAATAGACATGAAATAATGAGTGCAGTCCAGTAGACTGAGCCCTAGACTGAAGAATCTAGTAGTGTTAGTTGTAATCCCTGTTTTACCACTAACTAGTTACATTTACTTAGAAGAAGCCTCAGAAACGTTTTTTAATCTATCTCGGCTTTTATTATTTTGTAGTAATAGAATATCCATGAGCATTTCATTGGATGCTATGTAGATGAGAGTATAACAGAAATATGCTGTTTATTTGGTCATCAATTAATCAATTTTCTCATTCAGGAAGCATGTGTTGGGTGGTGTTTATGCACTAGAAATCAAAAATGAATAAGTAAAACCTGGAACCTGGCTGGAGATGGGAAGAGTCTAATGGAAATGGAATGCCTATGAAGAAATAATAGCAGTTGGAACAATCAATTCAGTCTGGTAGGGGCCCCTGGGGTGGGGAGTTGGTCTGGAAGCCTTCTTTCCTGGAGTAGGTAACATCTGAGATAAACTTTAAAGGTGAACCAGGAGTGAGAAAGGTAGACAGGAGGAGAAGGGAGTTAGGAAAGAGAAATGGGGAAGGATATTCTGAGCAAAGAGGTCTTCAGCAAAAGCTCATAGTAAGAAACACGATATGTGTTCAGGGCACTTAGTTCAAGCAGGGCTGTTCTTTGAGTTGACAACTGAAGAGGCCACGTTTGGGGATGAGGGGATGATATGGAGTTGTAGGGCACTGAACCTCAAGACTTTTTACATACACATCCACACAGGCCAAAATAGAGAGGTCCCACATGAGATGAGTTCATGGGCAACTATAAACCAAGTTTATAGTTTCTGCAATGGAAATGAGCTGTGGAAAGAGTGAATGAGACATGCCATGGGGAGTCATCAAAAAAGAAATGACTGATTCAGTTTCATTTTAGTTCAGTCACTCTTACTCCAGCAGCTGTGACCAATGGGGCGACATTGGGACTGAGATAGGATGCTGCTATGATATCTCAGACAGGAGTCTATCAGAGTTTCCAAAACAACAGTGGCAATTGGGATAAAGAAGAGAAAAAATAAATATTAAAGCTAAAATGCATAGGACTCGGTAAATGATTGGAAGTAGGAGAGCAAAGAGAGTGGGAGAAGGATTGACCCAGAGTGTTCTAGCTTGGATGACTGGGTGGATGGTGGGGCTACCTGAGATAGAGAATGGAAGAGATAGGGCTAGGAGGAACTCAGCTTTGAACATTTTGCACTGATAGTGGTTTGGGATATCCACTGGAGACAAGTCCTGCAAGCTGTCAGATATATAGTTCTGAAGCTTGGGACACAGGTCTGAACCACATATACACATTAGTGAGTCATCAGCATGTTCAAATAGAAGAAGCCATGAGTGTGGCTGAGACCTACCTGTGAGGCTTGTCAGTTAAGAAGAATCATGGCTGGTCCTTGATGGCACATTCGAGCCACTGCACCAGCCCTGGGTTGCCCACCTATAGACTTCTTGTTAAATGTGAAATCAAAGTTCTGACTTATTAAAGATGCAGGCTTTCAGATATTCTCTTCATTGTTAAGTGTGATCCACAATGTGCATGCCAGTTTTTCAAAGTACCCCAACCTCGTTCACTTATTTTTGCCTCTTAGCTGTTAGTATCTGATTTGTAACCAAGAGTTTAGAGTCATAGAAGGAGTGCCATTTCTTCAGCAGATTGGGTTTAGGGAGAACCCTTTCAAACATAACAGGTGTACTTTTTCCCAAATAAACTAGATGTAAGCTAAGCTAAGAAATAACTTATTACCACAGAAAAAGGGTCACAGCTTGAGATTTAAAGTTTTAACTAAATTATTCTGATAATTTTTATTAGAGAAGCTGTAGGTTTAAAGAAAAATCAAAGCAGAAAATACAGGATTCCCATATACTGCCCCTCACACAACCAGCTTTCACTGTTATCAACACCTTGCATTAGTGTGGTAATTTTGTAACAATTGATAAAACAATTATACTATTAACTATAGTCCATAGTTTATATTAGGGTCCAGTGCTTGTGTTGCAAACTCCTACTTTTTGAAAATTTTTATTCTAGTAACATATATATAATCTAAAATTTCCCCTTTTAGCTGTATTCAAATATATAATTTTAGGGTTTTCATTGCACCTGCTATGGGTTCACAAACCCAGGTAAATGATTTCTACTCTGAACATTCCTTATTCTTTCTTTTCAGCAGCTGACATCAATCAAAGTCTCAGAATTTCATATTTTATTTTAAGTAGGCTTGCAGTATGACAGTGAACCCATTTCATTGCCTTCTGCTAAGCCCTGGCTTTTTAGACTTCAGGACTATGGCAAAACAAATCTTGTTTCTGGTCTGTTTTTCAGGGGAAGGGAGTTGGTGTTTGTTGTTTTTCCATTTCGGAATGCTGTTATTTTTTCCTCCTGATTTGTAGAGCGATAGGCTTTTCTGGTAGCCCAAGGCAGAGTTGTCGGGCTTGTTTTCTTAAGCTAGTGAGAGGCCAGCGCAGAGGCTAACTGCAGGCGCAAACTTTCAGTAGAAAAGGTATGACCAGGACCTCCAGCCTGACTCCTGGTCAGGATGACCCATGTCACCAGCTGCCTCAGTGGAACGGGATGCTTTTCTTTCATTGCTTCTTTTCATACCATGTCTTATTGTTGAAGGCGACCTTGAGACCCAATCCGTTCTCTTAAAGACAAAGGTGCCCCCAGAATGCTGTGTTTAGTCATAATCAAATAGCTACAATGGAAAAGCCTGAAAAAATTGATTAACAATTGCTGTTTACTACATGCAATTAGTAATGCATGTACGTTCCTGAGCAATTACAATGGATTATCTCACATCAACCTTATAAAGTAGGTACTATTATTATCCACATGTTACAGTTGAGGAAACTAAGGCACAGAGGGCTAAGTACTGTAAGTTTCAACGGGCAAAAACCTACGTTATTAAACTTAGTCCTCACAATAAGGAGCATGTTTAGTGAGGAACCTAAAGGTCCAATGGCTAACCTACTCAGAATATATGGACATTGTTAATGTAGTGACAGTAAAATAATGAGTACTTACTTTATTTTAAATGATTACCATAGGTCACATAATTGCTAAACTAGGACTGGAACTCGGGTCTCCTGGCATCCTTCCACGGCACCTCTCTGACCCGAACATAGTCATATTTCCCAGCACATATATATAAGAATATTTGCTTCAACATTGTTGGGTACAGTGAAACTAAAACATGGAAAAGTCAGAAGATTGCGATACTCCTAATTATAGATATGTCAAATTAGAAACCCCCCCACCAATGCCATTTTTATTATTTATTTATTTTTTATCTTCATTTTCTTCCTCCTCCTCCACCTTTTGGTAATGTTTTCCCAACTTTTCCCAGATTGTTAGATCGTTTGCACGTTAGAAAAAAGCACAGTCAAGATACGGAGTTTATCTTTAAATCCCTCAGGTACAACTTCCCCTGCATACCCCACCTCTCCATCTTACCCAACCTGGCCTCAGCTCTTTTTACACCTTAGTTTTCAATTTTCAAGCACAGCTACCCTTCTCGGGGCATTTGCATTTAAACTTTAGTTCTAACAATGGCCTGAAATTGGTGTCTTCCTGTGAAAGGTATTTGGGACACTTACACTTCTGTCTGTTGGGGCACTATTTTAGGGTCATTTGATTCCTCGCAGGGCTTCTGAAATGAGTAGACAGGCATCCAACGAATCCAGTTTCAGGTAAGAACTTCCTGAAAAGACCTTTCACGGTGAGCCCTGATTCTCATGAAAATGTGAGTGTCATCGTCCTTAGAAACACTGAATTCTTTGGGGGCACACTGAAATTTTCTGCCCAGAAGAAGCGGTAAAATGGATTCGCTTGCCAAGGGTTACACTTAAGAAGAGCGTCTGGAAGTGACAGGTACTTCTAAAAACTATTTGGAAATTGTGTCTGCCTAGATTTATTTTCATTTATCAAATATTATTTTGCTACCATACCTAAGGTGGTGTAACTAATGTTTCCAATTGCACTTCCCCACACCCTGGCCTCGTGCCCGCCAGCCCTGTAGGAAAAGGGCGTCAAGTGACATCGGCAAGACTGCTCTTTAATAGCCGGCATTATTTTATTAAGGAAAATTTGTATTGCCCTTTTCCCTCTCAAACGTGCCAAATGGACAGATTGCGATTTTTCTTGGCCGAGTGAATTAAAGACCAGGAAAGTAGCTTTGTTCCCCCTCTGGCGCTTGCAAGTTCAGGAGGCTCCTGCTGAATCCAATCACTTTGAGCAGCTAAAATTTCAGGTTTGAATTTCACCTCAGAAATGCACAAAGCCTGAGAGTTGGTGACAGTATCAGAGTGGGGCTGTTGTAAGTTACCTGTTATTCTGTTGCTACTCACAGCTGGCCCAGGTGTATTCCCCCAGGTAAGGCGGGAGGCCTGTGGGATGCCACTACTCTTTGTTGCATATTATCTTGTTAGTTAAGCTGTCAAGAAAGTTGCCAGTAAAGGGTTTGGGGGGGGTGAAGGGACACGCAGTTTAATCCAATTAAAACTTCACTGGCTTTTCCACATTCCTGGTACCATGGCTCAAACTAGGAAGAATCTTTTCAACAAGAGGATGGACGGGGCGTGGGGGTGCACAGGAGGCTCGTTGTAAATGTTTGTTTTGCAATAAGTCATCATATTAAGCATTAAGCAGAAGAGTAAGGATTCGTGGGGTGGGAGATAAAAAAAAGTTCACTTTTAACTGTGTTTCTAGTGGCCTTTAATCCAGTTCTCTTTCTGATGTAAAAAAACTCATGGAGCAAGCCAGGGAAGGAAGCTCTGGGTAGTTTCTACCCAAGACAGGTCTTTTTCCGCAAATGTTTTGAGCTGACTTCTAAGAAAGGATTTGGTGGTATCCCAGGAAGTCCTTTTTTTTTAAGGCTAGAGGAAACAATGCTGTAGCAGTAGATGATTAGATGTCTCAGAATTAAAACTAACAAACGTGCTCAGATTTAATCTACACTATCACATACTGACACACGTTGACACAGATGGTACATTTTAGTGCCATATCTATTTTCCTTTGCTCACAATGGAAAACGCGTAGTGCAAGCTCACTTGACTGAATGAGTTTCTAAATGAAATCTGTATTAGAAGCAAACATGGAAGAAGCCACCTCAGCACCCCACAATTGTCTTCTGAAGGGACTGTGTAGAGTAAGCAAGACAGGGCTCTCTCCTGGGTGGATGAAGGAAGGTGGAGGGATGAGGATTGTGGAGTAAGTATGGGAGGAGACAGAAGGGGAAGCCTGCATGGATGAAAGCAGCTGACTTGGATATACAAAAACTACACTTCCATTGATATTTTACAGAAAGGGGGATCATTATAAGAGATCCTCCTGATTCTGATATTTCCAGAAAACAACACTGTATACTGTTTCAAAAGCAGCCTCGTGAACTGGGAAAATGTGCACAATATATTGTTAGGTGAGCTGATCAAGTTGAATTTCGTGGTCACACTTGTGTTTTAAAATGCTACACACATACACACGCCCACACACACACAAACAGTATACATTTGTACTTGCCGGTTTCTATTGGCCATCTCTGGGAAATGGGAGAAGAGGGAGTGGTAAGAATAACTATACTTAAATTATTTTTTAAGCACATATATTTTTATAATTTAAAAACTAGAGATTCTAATAAAACAATGAATTATGCCTACACTGAAGTAAAATCACAGTTTTCTACATTCCCTAAGACCAAGACAGTCTATCTTCCCAGTACCAAAAGTGCATGGCTAATGAGTATTATCAATTAATGTTCAATGGTTGAGTAACCTAAAATTTACCCCTTTTAACCACATTTAAATATATGATTCAATGCTGTTAATTATGTTCACAGTGTTGTGTTAACATCACTACCAGCCATTGCCAGATCTGTTTGATCACCCCAAATAGAAATTCTGTAACAATTAAGCATTAACTCCCCATTCCCAACACCTACCCTGGCCTATGTTAACCTATATTCTAGTTTTTTACTCTATGAATTACCATATTCTAATTATTTCATGCCAGTGAGCTCATATACTTGTCCTTTGTGTCTGGCTGATGTCAGTAAACATGGTGTCTTCAAGGCCCATCCATGTTGTCACATGTACCAGAACTTTATTTCTTTTTATAGCTGAATAACATTCTATCGGATGTATATACCATATTTTTTCTATCCATTCATCAACTGATGGATACTTGAGTTGCTTCCATCTTTTGGTTATTGTGAATAATGCTGCTATGAACATCAGTGTGTGAATATCTGTTTGAGTCCCTGCTTTCAATACTTTTGAGTGCTTACCTGAAAGTGGGATTGTCAGGTCATATGGTAGTTCTATACTTAGCTTTCTAAAGAACCACCGAACAGTCTTCCACAGTGGCTGCACCATTTTACATTCCCACCAACAATGAATGAGTGTTCCTATTTCTCCACATCCTGTCCAATACTTTTAATTTTCCACTTTTTGATAATAGGCATTCTAGTGGGTGTGAAAGGGTATCTCATTGCGGTTTTGATTTGCATTTCCCTAATGGTTAATGATGTTGAGCATCATTTCATGTGCTTTTTTGCATTTGTATATCTTCTTTAGAGAAATATCTATTCACACTTTTTGCCCATTTTTTAATCGGGTTGTTTGAGTTTTTGTTGTTGCATTGTAGGATTTCTTTATATAGTCTTTATATTAAACCCTTATCTGATATGTGGTCTCCAAAATATTTTCTCCTATTGTGTATGTTGTCTTCTTACTTTCATAATATAATTCTTTGGTGCACAAATCCTCTGATGGACAGACTCATTTCAATTGTCTTGTCTTGGAGATGACTGATTTTTCCTTCTGCCACCTTTAATCTGCTGTTGAAACCATCTAGAGAATCTTTCATTTCAGTTGTTGTGTTCTTCAATTTCAGTACTTTTGTTTGGTTCCTATTGAGAATCTCATAGAAATTCTCATATTATTTATACATTGTTCTCCTCATATCTTTTAGCACTTTCTCTATGTTTTCCTTTCTCTCCTTGAACCTATTGATGACTTTTTTTTTTTTAAGTCTCTATCTGCCTCTTTGTTGATGGATTCTGGAATTCATCTTGTTCCCTTGGATGGGCCATCATTTCCTGTCTCTTTGTTTGTCTTGTTATCTTTGGTTGCACACTGTATATTTTAATATTATGAATCATTAACTCTGGGCTTTAGTCCCTGAACTGTCTGTTCCTTAAGTTTGTATCCAGATGGTGATATGACAGAGATTTTTTTGAATGCCAAGAGTGGTATTTATCACAATTTACAAGCCTATTCCTCTCACTCCTCCCCAAATGCTACTCAGTGTTCTACTTGATTCTGGAGTTTCAAAATGCTTGCTTCGGACAGTTCTTGCCAGTTCAATAGTTGTTTTGGTAGAGAGCCTGATTCTTGTATCTTCCTACTCCACCATCCTGATAATCTTTTTTTTTTTTTAATGATTTATTTCCACACACAAACAAAATACACAAACAAAGTGTTCCTGGTCATTTGGGTGAAAGGGTTATTTCATGGAACTTTTGAAACCCATCCAGGGAACCAACTCTCAATGGATGGTTACATCAGGTATGTTTATCACAATCACTGGTGGAACTTGGTTGAGAAATTTTGACACAATAAATATTGGGTATAGGGGAGAGAAGGAAAGGGGTTGTATTTTTTAAAATCTTTACAAGTGAGGTTTGCTTACCCCAAAGTGTACATGCTTGCCTATTAGGGTCCCTATATCTTTGGCTAAGAAATTTCTTCTGCAGTTTTCTTTCAGTTTCTGCTTATTTTTTTCCCCTAATGAGTAGAGAGGAATACGGAGCTCTGAGGGGAGGCAGTTGACATATATAGGGAGTGATTTCAGAAGCAAGTTGGTTGTAAATGAGAGTAGGCTTAGGAGTGAATCCCTGTGAGTAGAGCTGCAAAGTACTCTGGTGACTCTGCAAGGATCAAGTGCTCAGGTGAGGCACTGTAAGTAGCCCAAGGGCATTGTGATGCTCTGCAATCTGAGAATAATCCCCAAATGTTCCCAGAAGTTGTAGCTGTCTGGCCTTCTATATACTGCCTCCACTCTCTCAATTAACACACATTCAAGTCTTTCAACACCAGTGAGCTGGGATCAAGACTTTGCCAAGGAATTATGTTGACTCAACAGTCCCATTATGCAGCACTTTTCAAATATGTTTTCAAAATAGAAGTGCTTTCAAAGTCCTGATGCCCTGGCCAAACTCCATCAGTCAAATAAGACTCTTTTGGGGGTGGGGGGGGAGAACCAAGCATTAGTGTTTTATAAAGCTACCCTGGTGATTTCAAAGTGTATCCACTTCTTTAGGGCTCTCCTTGGTGAAAGTTTCTTCACACCTTGTCTGAAACCATACAGGCATTAATTGCATCACTTAGATTTCACCTATGGGATAAACATATACATCTTCTGAGTAATTATACAAGCCTTTTAGTGAGGTTGTGAAACTGAGCAAATCTTCAAAGTACATGGAATGAAAGGAGGATAAGAAAATCTTATTAGGATGTCACCTTATTTCATTATGCTACAGTCCTTTTTGTTTTAAGCTCTTTCCAATTTCATATTAAAGTAGAGAAAACAATCCTTGTGATCAGAGAGACACAGCAAAGTTAATGTGATCCATGATCTAGAGTATAACTACTTCATCTTTTAACACCTTCATTAACACAATTAATTATGAGTTAATTTTGTTATTCCAAAAACTTGGTCGAAAGGCTAAATTACATGAAGAAATCAAGCAATTTTAGACCATGAATACAGGCAATATGTTAGACTGAATTTAAATTAATCAGGACTCTTTCAGTTATAAGTTTTTGGAACTGAACTCAATGTAACTCAAGCAATAACACAAAACAATAATAATACAACAACAATAATTTATTGGCTCACTATGTAAATTGACATATGAATGGAATCAGGAGTTCAAAATCTTGTCACACTTTCTTGCTTGTTTTTATTTTCCCTCTTATTTCAACATTATTCAAGTCTGTTTCCTGTTGCCGTTTGTTTGTTTTGTTGTTGTTTTGGTGTTCACTGCATTTTCAAGTCCCTTCTTTCCAAGTGGAAGGAAAATGGCTACTAGGTATTCAGTCTTCCAAAGTCCCCCAAATCATTATCCCTGAAAAATAGAAAGAACCCTTTCTTTTCATTTCCTCTTTATAGCATACTTAACGGGACTACCTGCTCTTTGGGATTCATCACTGTGGGCAGAATGATAGAGTTCCATGGCTGCCTAGGCTTCGGTTACTTAACCACCTTGGAATTAAAGGCAGGAGAGTGCTGTGCCTGACAGTCCCACCAAACCCACATCAGAAAGGGAGGCACGGCTCATCAACAGAAGAGAAGCAGTGCAGGCAAGTCTGAAAGGTATACCAGGATATATAAATTGTGTTCCTACTCCATGTTTTTTGCCCAAAATATAATCATATGGGGTAACAAAACTGCTTAGAGTGTTATAATTAATCACTAACAAATAATATGTATTACATAGCTAAGTGTTATGGGTGTTTGTTTAACCTACAAATATACTTTCTCAATGCTATACCACGGTAAATTAGACCGAATTTTCATTTGCTTTAAAAATAATCATTCTATTGTGGACAACAGAGGTACTTTGTGGACAACAAACTAATTTCCACAGTAATTCTTCAATCATTAAAAAAGAAACACATCATTACAAAATAGAGCTGGTAGAAATGTGTCTTATTATTCTTCCATATTTTTGCAAGTTATAATTTATATAAAGCATAAATTAACAGTGAATGAATAATTGCAAAGCAACTATTTATAAAGGAATTGATATAACTACCACTTAAGTCAAAACATATTACATTGCCAGGAGCCCATAAGTGTCCCTAGGTAACATCACAATACCTTCCCTTTAGATGGAGGCATTTTGTGCACTGACTTTTATGGTAGCCACTCCTTGTTTTCTTTATAGTTTTACGTCTGATGCAGGCCTTCCTAAATCCATGGTACCTGTTTTTGAATTTAATATAAATGGAATCATATACATGTATTTGTTTATATTTAGCCTCTTCTGGTCAATACTGTTTACAAGATTCATCCATATTGTTGTAGGTCAATGTGTTGTTTGTTCATTTCTATGGCTGTGTAGCATTCCAAGGTCTAAGGTGGGGCCCAAGAATTTGCATTTCTAACAAGTTCCCAGATGATGCAGATGCTGTTTTTCTGGGGAATATACTTTGAGAACCACACTTCTGGGCCTTGCTACTCAAAGGTGGTCCATAGGCCAGCATCAGAGGTATCACATAGGAGATGATTAGAAACCTAGACTTTCAGGCTCCACCCAGACTTTTGAACTAGAATTTTAATTTTTAAAAGATCCCCAGGTGATTTGGATGCACATTAATGTTTGAAAAAAATGTGGTAGAAGTAGATTTTTTTTCTGGGTCATAGTAATATGGATATCTTTAACATTTCTAAATAATGTTGAACTATTTTTATAGCAGATTTGCAATTTATACATCCACCATCAGAATTGGGTATGTTTTCTTTTATTTTTCAGATTGACAAAGAAAAGCACTCTGTAGCTTTATTTTTAATTTAGATAAACCTTCTAAAAATGTTTCCAATTTACCATCGATAAAACATTCTTCCCATTATCTTAAGTGTGTGAATTTGTTAATAAAATGTATAAGTGCTTAGTTATTCCATATTTTCCCCCTTTTTAATTTAAAGAAAACTATCAGCTCTCAACGATTTTTTGAAAAACTTTAGGAAGTTATAGAGGATTCAAAACAGTTTTCAAATAAAATAAAACCTCTCTTGGGTGAGATTAATCAAAATGGGTGAATAATTTTTAAAATATTTGAAATAATAAAAAGAAAGTCAAGTTTTAATCCTAAAAAGAAGTATGGAGTATTGGAAATAGTGTCAATTTTCAAACAAAAGTGATATGATCTCAACTTTTTTTCTCATTTCAGAAACTTTGCATGATGAGTGTTAGTAGCTTTCAAATGTCTCATACTATGAATTGTTCAACATCTATCATACTGAACATTTGTGTTTATTTAAAATTTCCTTAATATAAGAATACTATTTTTTCTCATGGTATTAAAAACTTGGTGGAGGAATCACATCTTTTTTACCCCCTTCCCTTCTCATGGAATAAGTGACATAGGCTTTTGCTACCAACTGTAAAAATGTCAGATGGCTAACTTACAGTTCCAAGAATTAAGGGAAAACCACCATTGCAAAGGGAATGTGAGCAGTAAGAAAATATAACAGGACCTCCATTGATTATTCTTCTATACAACGTTATATGTGTCTGAAAATACACTTTATGCAAAATCAAAACATGAAAATCCCATCCAAAATATTTTATATATTTAATGCAGAGATCTTGTACATCCCACTTTATGTTTTTATAATTGTATTACTAATACCATGATAATTTCCAGCCTAGTTAAAGGGTAATTAAGCTTAAGACAATGGCTAAAAAATATATAGCTCCCTTTTATAATATAATCATTTAAGTTAATGCACTATAAATTGAAATGGCAATAATATTGGAGGCAAAAATAAGCTTGCCAGGAAGCTAGTAATAGCTTAACATAATATCATTCTGCATTATAGATATAAAAGGAAAACATTGCTAAGGAGTGCTCTAGACGTTTTTATTTATTTGCTCATTGAAGTGTTAGCATTTCTTCATCACACTACCCCTCTATAGTTAAAAGTCTAGTCCATAAAAGAAACTCATGGGTGTTGCCCATTAAGTTGATGGGTATTTTTCTTTTTTGCATATATTTTGACATCTTATAGATTAGGAGGTCTCAGACTCGCCAAGGTCAGTTCAGTAACCATTCAGTAGATCATTGTGTGCCAACTTGGTCAAGACGTGCATTGATTAAATTACTAATGACTATCTCCTGTCCAGCCCCCTCAATTTCTTATCAAACCTCATCTTATTCCTGCATCATTTTGAGTTCTATTTTGAGTGCAGTGACAACTGCAGCCTGATTTACCTTCGTTGAATACATTTCCCAGAGACGAGGACCACGTGCTGTCCTACCTGGGCCTCCCCTCTGCCCTCTGTTATAATCGCACTCACCCAGGACAGAGTAGTGACTTTCCCCAGCCACCTACTACACTTTGGTGTCCCATTCCCACATAGTGTGTCTTTTACCAGCCTGCCACATTACATGGACCTTCGACCAGTGCCTCTGTAAGGGCCTGTTAAAATACACATTATCAGGAGGAGAAGGAGCATCACTGCACAGCGCTCCTTCACACCTGCTTGGATGCATTAAGGAATTTAGTGAATGGTAAGATATAATGAGACATAACGCAGACCTTTTTAATATCAGTAAGAAATAAGAAATCTGGAGCAAACAGCACTGCGTAGATTGGCGTTCTCTTGAGGGAGGCTCCTGACAGCCATGGAAAAGTACAGGTGTGTAGGAGAATCCTGGGAGGTGTGGGATAGAAAAGAGTCCTCTAAAGGGGAAAGAGAATACTAATAAATCCAATCTCACCATCCTTAAACATAACCTCCCTAAACATACAAGTACAGTTGCCTTATAAGGATGAGAGACCTCAAGGGCTAAGATGGGAAGTCTTGATAGTTGGGAAAGTCCCTGCTATGTGGGCTGCCAGCTTCTAGAGGTTTCAGGGAAGGCCAGAAAACCCTTCATATCCAGCTCCCTCATGCTAGACTCTTTCTTGTGAAGTTTCCTAAAAAATGTATTTGTTTTGTTTCCCACACTCTTACCTGGAACACACACACACACACACACACACACACACACATACACACACACAAAGTTCCAAGGACTTGAACATCTTAGTGACCACATCTGAACAGCTTTTGTAGGATCACCTATACTAAAATTCTCCTTAAGTGTGTGTGAGCATATGCATATATGGAGAGGAGGAAAGTTTATTTGATATAATTAAAAGTCTGAATCATGTTGCATTACACTTAAATACATAAGACAAAGAGTAAGTCAAACAAAATGTTTACCTCCCAAGTAGTGAAACTCCCAGGCCTACAGTAACCAATAGATGGCCACACTATCATTAACAATATCCATTTCCCTACAATCTTATTTACACACTTAATTTAATAAGAAAGCACTTAAAAGATGGAGAAAATGCCAACCTCAGTACCAGGAATTGCTAAATTATAAGAGATACCAAATCAATGAAACAACAATTCAGAAGGTCTATTAAATTTCTATTTACCATAAGATATGACTGTCCAGAATTCACTCATTCTTTCTTTATATTCCACAACATGGGGAAAATTAATCCAAACTTTAGTAATGCCTGAAAGCTAAATATTGGGTAAGATTCCACGAAATATATGAGGGATAGCAACTAGCTAAAATAAATGGATGATCATACTTGATTGCTAAATAAAGTTTTAATGAATATCTTAAGGTATTTAAAAAATTGACCAGGGTCTATAGTGCCCTCATGCAGATTAGACGATAACATATTATTGTAAAAAAAGTAAAACACAAAGGAAAAGTTCAACAAGACTGGTAAGTAATCTCATATAGTTCCTGATAGATTTCTTTGCCAGGAGATAACGTTATTGGCCCACAACAGAGTAGTCACATCTTGCTTCCCATGAGGAATATATTGCCCTGAAAAACCCAGATTTGCTATTTTCAAGGAGAATACTGACATATATTTTAGATGGAAAGTTCAGTAAATTGGTGGACATACAGAATTGAGTTTATATGGCTGGGTTTTTCATACTTCAGATGCATCCAGATGAGAGCATCACTGCGGAGTTGCTGGCCACAGTTCAAGCTCAGTCATCAAGCAGACACCAAGCAAGACAGCGTTTGTGTCACAGATTTGTCAGCAATGCCTTATCTAATATAAACTTGTAAATTATTTAGGCCATATCAGGATGAATTCTGGATACCAGAGAGAGGCATTAGATGTAAAAAAACTTTAAGGCTGTCATTTGTGGAGTACTCACTAAGTGTATTAATCAACATCTGCATGTACAGGTTTTATGGCTACACTTTTGGTGAGCATTGTTAATGCCAAACAATACCCAGAATGGTGATTGCCAACCCTTACTTGATGGCTTGTCTTTAGCCAAGTTAGGCAATTTCAGACCAGCTTGTGCTATCTCAGCAGATGCCCAACCCGACCCAACCCTCCCTGTGCCATGTGGTCACAGGCTGGAAGTGCTTTCCTTAGACTGTCATTACCTAACCTGTCTTTTGATAGTCAGTGTACCTTATCAGCCAGTAATTGTAAGGAACCTAACCCTCTTTGCTTCACTACCTAGGTATAATGCAGTGGATTAAAGGTTGGAGACCTGACTACTTACACAGGCCCTCAAATGGATTAAAACGTGTTATTTGCCTGTGCGCATGGCTTACGCCGCTTTAAGTACATTGTACTCATAATGCCGTGGACTTAGCAGATCTTTCATTCTTGACCTCAAAACACACTGAACAAAGTGCTTTCTCCATTTTGTAAAGGAGGAAAGGGTGGAGCACAATATAGTAAAATGGAAGCTCAACCTTGCAGTTCTGTTACAGGGACTGTGTCATTAGAATTGTTGCCTGTATAATTCAAGTTGCAAAAAAAAAATCTATGATAAGAGAAATGAGTTTAGAAATGGAGTTATCCATATTAGTTGTCAAGATGAAGCAAATTCTCATAGTAATTTTTAACATTCCATTTTTTTTCTGTGTATGGGTCACTTGCGTAATTAAATTTATTTTATTCTATATACAATCACATAAGCTTATATAAAGTTAATTGCTGAGTTATCATATCCAGGAAACAATTATTAGACTCTACTAAGTGAGGAAGAAGCAAGCAAACAATAGCCCACATACAGTCCAAAAATGCACGTATAAAGGAAGAGAGAGGGCCATTGCTTACTGTAACTTTTTTCTAAGAAGCTGAATAATGTATGCATTTACTCAACAAATATATATTGGGAGACTGCTATGTTCCAAAAATTATATTAGGCATTGGGAATACAGAAATGAAGGAAAAGACAAAAAACCTGAAGAATTCAGTAAAAATGAAGGCCCAGATCATAACTCTGAAACATGCCAATATTGGAAGGTGGTTATAGGAAGAGCAAGCAGCAAAGAATTGGAGAAGGAGCAGCCAATGAGGTAGAAGCAAAACCAGGAAAGTGTACAAACACAGAATCAAAGGAAACAAAGAGTGCCAAAAAGATGGAGGAGTTAACTGTATAGGAAGCTGCTGAAAGAATAAATAAATAAAAAGAGAGACAGCTGTTAGATTTGACAACATGGATTTCATTGGTGACCAAGATAAGCCCAGTCTCTCTAGAGATGTAGAGAAAGATGCCCAATTTTAGTGGGTTGAGAATAAAATATAAGGGAAGGAAGTGGGTGACTATGAAAATTTTTTCAGTAAAATTTTGCGTGGATGAGAAGTAAAGAAATCAGAGGAGGTTGAAGGGAGAAGTTAGAGGGAGACGCAGAAGTCCCAACAATTTTTTTTTTTTTTTAAGTTGGAGAGACAATAGCAAGTTTGTTTGTATCTCATGGATAAGATCCAATAGAGATGGAGAAATTGATGGTGCTTGCTGGGAGAAAGCCCCTGAGTACTTAAGATGGGGTAGGGTCCTAAGCAAGGAATGAGTTTGGCTTTGATGACTGTAGTCATAATTCATTTGCAGTAAGCAAAAGTGGCCTCTAGGTACACACAAGGACAAGTCGATAATTTTGAAGATGGAAAGATGTAAGAACTGTTGGTACTTTTGTTTTTAACAAACTCTAAAGAAATGAGAGTTGTAAGTACTGCGTTTAGGAAGATTGAAGAGAGAGAAAAAAATAGTATAAAATAAACAAACACAGTGGTGAGTTCTTGCACTTTTCTCCATCAATATCCAGCTGCATGAGTTCAGGATATGGGGTGTTGGATTTCATCAGGATTTCAGTGTTTTCAGGCAAAAGTATTTACAAGGGAGTGATTTTATGGATGGATGTGGGATCTTACCTAGGTAGGGATGTAAGTGAGAGTGAAAAGAAAAATTGATAGAGAGAAATTAACAACATCAATGGATAGGATGTCTAGATGAAGTAAAAAAAAAATTCCTGTGGTTCTAGAGTAAGATGCTGAGGATGAGCTCCTGGAGAGATTTTAGTTATTTTTAACAACAATAAGGGGATAACTAAGGCATTGGGCATCTAATATTCAGTGAGGAACAACAGACTGATGGCAGCATGGAGGCAAAAGAACAAATGGTCAATATTTTAGATGAAATCTCCCAAAGAATCTTATAGGCTCTTAGGATACTTATTATATAATTATCTTAGGATAACTTATACTTATTACAGTATAAGTTAAGCTGTGGCAATAAAGAGACCCCCACAGAACAGTGCCTTGAATAAAATAAAAGTATATTTTGCTCTCTTGTCACAGCCCAGATGTAGGCAGGAAGCTAAGTGTGCGGCTTGCTGTGCTTTATGAGGCCATTCAGGGCCCAGGAACTCTACCTTATTGCTCCACTACCTGAATGTTGTCCTTATCCCAGTGGTCAAATCTGGCTCAACATCATCATATCTGAGGGAAAAGGAGATTAAGTTGCTTCCTCTTAAGGAAGTTATGCCTTCTACTCATCTATGGTTGACCAGATCTTAGTGATATGGCCACATCCAGCACTCATTTGAGTCTGTACTTGAGTGGTCTTATGCCTAGTCAAATCCTGAAGGTTTCTATTACTAAATAGTAGAAGGAGAGAAAGGACATTAGGGACAAGTAGCATCGTTCCTACCAATTAAAGTCACCAAGAAACCAAGAATGGTAGTAAAAGAGGCAACGGATTTATTTCCTTGGAAATGAATTTTTATTTCCCAGAAAGAAAAACAATTAATCTCTATATTTATTTACAAGCTCATTTATTGAGTTCTTACTAAGTTCCAAGATACAGACTTGGAATATTGACATAAGTCTAGCATGGTCCTTTTTCTCAAAGAGCTCAAACTCTTTGGCAGGGGAGAAAAGAAG
>JAQZBX010003748.1:0-36162 GCA_029593785.1 Cabassous unicinctus
TTTTTTTTCTTCTGAGTCTCCCTGTACTTATCTCTTGCATTTAAAATTATCATTATTATTTCATTTTCCTACTAATTGTATTTTGTTATTATATTGGCTTCATATTCAAGGAAGGTTTGGATCACAGGAAGGTTACAAGGGGGGCTGCAGAGAATCATTGGTGGGGGGTGTCTGGGATGGGGGATTCATGAGAGTAAGTCCATCTGAATATACATGAAAGATATATAAAATTGTTCAAATGATCAAGGGATGGGGCATGGTCATGGTGGGTAGACAATTACTCAATTAATGAGGGAATCTGAATTCCCAGCCTGGAGAGCCCTGATTCATTCCCCAAGGGAGCAGCAACTGTCCCCTGAGTGCAGAGGCAGTGTCTGGAAAAAGATGATGGTCCACTGATGGTTTCTTGTTATTGAGGACTAGCCTTATGAGTATTTGCTCTTCTAATTGAAACTTAGCCTACTGTTATGGGGTGCCTAAGGGTTACCACCTGAGAGCCTCCTTGTTGCTCAAATGTGGCCTCTCTCTAAGCCAAACTCAGCATTTGAATGCATCACCTTCCCCCCAATGTGAGACATGACTCCCGGGGATGAGCCTCCCTGGCAACGAGGGATTAATACCAAGTGCCAACTGGCAACATGATCGGAAAAAGACCTTGAATAAAAGGGGGAAAGTGTAAAGAGAAATGAGTTCACGTGGCTAAGAGACTTCAAAGAGAGTCGGGAGGTCTTCCCAGAGGTAATACTTATGCATAACTCAGTAGGATCTCATAGAACACCAAAGTGGATATCACCCCACACTGAGGGACCCCTGAGGGCTCTGGTGACACCCAGGTCCTATACAAGTGGGGATTGCCCCAGAAATTGATGCCTAATTAGTGGGCTCTTCATTGTCATCTGTGTTCCTGAGAGTGACAGAGTTGGACTCAAATAAGTCATCCCTGCACATGGTCCATCAGTCCCTTCTACTCAAACCTATATGTGATGCAGGAGTTTTTAGGTGTACTTCCAGAGACTGTATCCTCTGGCCCACCTATGTGCCAGCTGTGCCTGCAATCTCAGTGGAGCTGCAACTCCTACCCTACAGCTCAAAGGACTCATCCAAGTAACCTGGCGAGGAGACGACGATGGGCAACAGCCATCCCAGGGAACGGAGAGGGCCTGCAGCTGAAGGCAAGATAATCCCATCCACTATATCCATGGGATATAAGCCCTCTCTCACTTGGAGGTGGAGTGGACAACACCTTCCAAGTCCCCTCAGGATGGGGGGAGGAGCTGTGGACTAGAGTGGACTTGGTGGTGTTCTGTTGTAGAGATATTGTGATTCAAGCAATGGAAGAAATTGTAACTGAGAAGTGGAGCCGGTGGCCACTGGACATTTTTGGGGCAGGGAGAGGAGGGGCAGTTGAAATACTGGGGCTTTTCTGGGGCTTTGGGGGTTGTCCTGAGTGGCGAAGCAGCGACGGATGTAGGCCATTTTCCATCAGAATATGCCATGCAGAACTGGGTGGGAGAGAGTGTGGTCTGTGATGTGAAATGTGGTCTATGCTTGGTGGCAAGGCCCCAGGTTATGTATATCCATTGCGGTTGTTGTACCACACGGATGAGGAATGGTTGTGTGGGATGTTGTTGGAGGTGGGGGTGGTGGGGAATATGGGAATCCCTGTAATTTCTGAGTAATATTTAGGTAATCTAGGCACCTTAAAAAAAAAATATATATATATATATATATAAAACAAATAACATTTATGTAAACTAATGCACATATATGCATATGTATTTGTATATCATTTTACAAATATTGGTATATATTGTGAAAATTTTGATTTTTACCCACAATAATAAATAAATAAATAAATAAATAAATAAATAAATAAATAAAAATAAGAGCTTTGCTAGTTACACACACTATGATGTGCTTTCACCATTTCTATTCATTTCCAAAGATTTACAAACAACCTTTTTACCAATTCTGCCCTTATTAACCCTCAACTTTCCATTTTCCACCCTCTTTCTATTTTATGGTAACCTAAATTCTAATTAACTCCATGAATTTTCACAATATATTTATTTCATAAGATCACAATCATATATTATTTTTCTTTTTGTATTGACTTGCTTCACCCAAAATAATGTCTTCTAAGTTCATGTATGCTGTTGTATGCTCCATGACTTCATTTCTTCTTACCACTGCATAATATTCCATCATGTGAATACACAGCAATATGTTTATCCATTAATCTGTTGATGGACACCTGGATTGCTTTCATCTTTTGGCAATTATGTATAAAGCCGATATGAACATCAGTGTATAGATGTAAGTTTGTGTCATTGCTCTCAGTTCTTCTGGATATAAATGCCAGGTCAAATGTCTATATTCAACTTACTTAGGAAATATAAAACAGTCCTCCACAGTGGCTATACCATTCTACCTTCCCACCAACAGTGAATAAGCATTCTTTTCTCTCCACATCATCTCTAACATTTGCAGTTTTCTGTCTTTTTAATAGTGGACAGTCTAATAAGTGTGAAATGATATCTCATTGTAGTTTTGGTTTGCTTTTCCCTAATCACTAGTAAGGTTGAATAATTTTTCATGTGTGTTTCTTTTTTTATTTGCCATTTGTATTTCTTCTTTTGACAACTGTCTTTTCAAGTGTTTTGCCCATTTTTTATTAGGTAGTTTACCTTTTTATTGTTGAATTGTAATATCTCTAAAATATCATGGATAGTAAACCATTATCTGACATTTGATTTCTAAATATCTTCCCCCATTGAGATGGCTGCCTTTTTTACCCTTTGGGGAGTGTCCTTTTTAGGTGCAAAAGTGTTTAATATTGAGGAGGTACCATTTATCTATTTTTTTTCTTTTGTTGATCTTGCTTTAGGTGTAAAGCTTAGAAACTACCAACTATCATGAGATATTGAAGATGTTTTTGTATATATTTTTCTAGGAGTTTTATGGCTGTTGCTTTTATATTTAGGTCCTTGATCCACTTTGAGTTACTATTTGTATAAGGTGTGAGATAGAAATCATCTTTCTTTTTTATATGGTTATCCAATTCTCCCAGCACATTTGTTGAATAGACTGTCTGACCCAGCTGGGTGGCCTTAACAGCCTTGTCAAAAATCACTTGACTGTAGATGTGAAGGTCTATGTGTGAGTTCTCAATTAGGTTCCATTGGTCAATGTTTCTGTCTTTATTCCAGTACCATGGGGATTTTACCCTTGTCACTAAGTAATATGCTTTAAAGTCAGGAAGTGAGAGTCCCCAAATTCATTCTTTTTAAGATATTTTTTTTTTTTGGCTAATTCTGGCCCCTTTTCTTCAAAATAAATTTAATAATTGATTTGTCCATTTCTGCAAAAGAGGCTGTTGGGATTCTTGTTGGAATCAGTTTGCGTAAGATTGACATCTTAACAATATTTAATCTTCCAACCCATGAACATGGGTTGTCCTTTGATTTATTTAAGTATTCTTCAGTTTCTCTTAGTAATGCTTTGTAGTATTCTGCATACGGGTCCTTTATGTCCTTAGTTAAGTGTATTCCTAAATATTTTACTCTTTTAGTTCTATTATAAATGGATTTTTTCCCCCTGAATTCCTCCTCAGATTGCACGTCTGTATTGTATGAAACGCAGTATGGTTTTTGAATATTAATTTTTTATCATGCCATATTACTGAATACATCTATTAGTTGTAGTAGCTTTGTTGTGGATTTTCAGGATTTTCTAGATACAGTATCATATCTTAGCGAATAGTGCATTTACTTTTTCCTTTCCTATTTCAGTTCCTTTTATTAGTTTATGTAAACTAATTGCCCTAGCTAGAACAAGAAGTACAATTCTGAGTAACAGTGTTGTCAGTGGGCATCCTTGTTTTGTTCCTAATCTCATTGGGAAAGCTTACAGTGTTTTACCGTTGAGTACATTGCTATTTGTAAGGTTTTCATATATGCACTTTAATATTGAGAAAGGTTCTTTCTATTCCTATCTTTTGGAGTGTTTTTATCAAGAAAGGGTGCTATATTTTGTCAAATGCCTTTTCTGCATCAATCTAAAAATCATGTGACTTCCCCCCCCCTACAATTTATCATTGTGTTTATACTAATTGATTTTCTTGTGTTGAACTACCCTTGCATACCTAGGATGAAACCCACTTGATTGTGGCTTATAATTATTTTAATGTGCTTTTGGATTTGGTTTGCGTGTATTTTGTTTGAGAGTTTTTACATCTATATTCATTAGAGATATTGGTCTGTAATTTTGTTTTTCATACTATCTTTTTCTGGTTTTGATATAAGGGTAATGACTTCATAGAATGAGTTTGATAGCATTCTTACCTTTTGGATTTTTTAGAAGAGCTTGAGCAAGACGAATTAGATCATCTTTGAATGATTAGTATAATTTACCTGGAAAGCCGTCTGCTCCTAAGCTTTTCATCTATGGAAATGTTAAATGACAGTTTCAATCTCTTTACTTCAGATAGGTTTATTGAGCCATTCTATTTCTTCTAGCATCAGTGTAGGTGGTTCATGCATTTCTAAGAATTTGTCTATTTCATCTAAATTTTCTAATGTTTTGGCATATAGTAGTATTTAGTATCATCTTATGCTCTCTCTTATTACTGCAGGGGTCTAAGTAGAAATATACCCCCTCTTATTTCTGATTTTCTTTATTTGTGTCTTCTCTCTTTTTTTCTTTCTCATTCTAGCTAAGACTTTGTCAATTTTGTGGACTGTCTCAGAGAAATAACACTTTGTTTTGAATTAAAATAAAATGTGGAATATTTAACAATAGTTAGTAGTACGTTAGCTAGCAGTTGCAACATTTCTACTTTGTAATTGAAAGCAAAAAGTCTTTCAGTTGATCCTGAAATCTGAGCCTTGTTCTCCTGGCAGATATGTGAAATACAGATGACTATTTTCCACACTAAATAAATAAACCTGATACCCTATATCTTAGTATGCTAAAGGCTGCCAAAGCAAAATACCAGAAATGGGTTGCTTTTTTTAATGGGAATTTATTAGATTAAATGCTTATAGAACAATGGACTGGCTACCTAAGTCTCCACAACCACTGTGTTAAAACCTGGAATGGGAGAACTATGCCTACACAGTGGGCAGAAGAACCACCTTCTTCCAATGCTGGGGCAAACTCACCCTTTCTGTACACATGGGTGAGGTCCTTCCCTTGACCCAAGAAGATGTCTTAAGTCCAGACCTCAGCTTCCATAATTGTGCCCCGATGTCATTTTTGCTTCGATCTCTCCCGTTTATTTCATTTTTATTCCAGGCTGACAGTGGTTTCATTCATACAGATTCTGCAAAAAGCTTGTTGGTTTTGCATAAAGAAACATGAGTCCCAACCCTCAGACAATTTGACTTTCCACAGATCCTTTCCCAGTGAGAGGATTAGGGCCCATCATACTTCCTGCAGTCTAATCAAAGGCCTTTAACTGAAACATTCTAATCAAATATGATATAATTAAAAGGTACTTTAATTGTATCTAATCAAAATTTCCCACATATAACAAGTTTATATAAACAGTAATGGGTTAGCTTAAAAACATATTTTCTGAGGTTTAAAAAATAGACTCAAACCAGTACAACAAAACAGAGGTGCTGTATGTCCAAAGCCTGCAATTATGCCATGACAGTGAAGCCTGTTACACCATATATTTTAGAACAACCCAATGATTTAATTTTATGACATCTTATGGAAAACAATCACATGAGGCTTAAAGGAATTATTATACAAAAAAGCCTGTTCATGTTGAATCATGTCATTTGTTCTATGTTTTAATATTAGTTCCCAATCATCTTCCTGAGAGGATGACAGTAGTTTTTCTTCTTTAGTGTAATGGATGTTGACGGTGACCCACTAAGATTCATTTTACAGGGAAAGTGGACAGAAACTAGCTTTCAGGTGACACCAAATCTTTTTTGTCCCTATGACTGTGCCATATTCTACTTTCCTCATTTTTTTCTCCTGAGAGTATCCCACTGCTAAACCTTTTCTATAAGAATATCAATCTCTGGATTTGCTTCTTGGGAAGCCAATCTTAGGCATATAATATCATTTTCAGCCACAGACTGTGCATGTTTGCAAAGATTTTTCTTATGATTGTACTTTTCACTTTCATATGAAAATAAAAAGTCTTAGGTAAACACCAAATTTTAATGTACATTTCCATGTCCAACCAATTAACTGACTATCTAACTTTCTAACTTTATAGGAGACTAAAATGGAATAAATGGGTATAGGAAATCAATGTGTTGTTTCAGAATTTGTGCTTCTGGGACTTTGCCACTCATGGAATATGCAGGTTTTACTCTTAATGATATTTTTAATTCTTTACCCAGCCACAATACTTGGAAATATTTTTGTCATAAATTAAAGCATCACTGACCTCCATCTCTGTTTTCCCATGTACTTTTTGCTGGCCAACCTGTCCTTTGTTGATATCTTGCTTTCCTCAATCACTACACCTAAGATGATCACAGACTTTCTCAGGGAAACCAAGACCATTTCCTTTGGAGGATGTATGTGCCAAATTTTCTTTGTCCATTTGACTGCAGGAAGTGAGATAGTACTACTTGTGATTATGGCCTATGACCTCTATGTGGCCATCTGCAAGCCCCTGTACTACTCCACCATTATGAGCCTGCAAAAGTGTATTGGGTTGGTGCTGGCTTCCTGGGCAATTGGCTTTTTGCATGACATGAGTCAAATGGTGGTGATTGCACAGCTGCCTTTCTGTGGCCCCAGGGAAGTAGACAGCTTCTTTTCTGATATATCACTAGTGATCAAGCTTGTATGCATGGATTCTTATACATTGGGAATACTAATGAATGCTGACAATGGCATCCTAACCATGACCTGCTTTATTCTTTTGTTCATATCCTACATATATATTGTCTTAACTGTCCACCAAAGCTCCAAAACTGGTTCATTGAAGGCATTCTCTACTGACACTGCCCACATCACTGTGGTGTTACTCTTCTTTATGCCTTGAATCTTCATCTACATGTGGCCACTAAGCATCACTTGGGTGGACAACTTTCTTGCTGTTTTTTATTCTGTTGTCACACCACTTTTAAATACATCCGTTTATTCCTTGAGAAATAAAGAGATAAAAAATGCTATGAAGCAATTTCTAAGCAGGTATATAAATTTCAAGGGAAATATTTAACAGTCAAAATGAGTCACTTTGAGCTCTTTGAGTTCATAACATAAATACCTAGTAATATAAGTTGAAACTCCTAGGCATTTCATTTATATCTGCATACCATGCTTTTCTCCAGATTCAGGAGAAGTTTTAATATAATTAATTAATATAATTAAGCAACTTTAAATATATTAATCAATTGGTGAATACCATGAAACTTTCCTCTAAACCCCAACACAAATAATTTTTTTTAACGGAGGAATTTTCTCGTCAATCTTCCTATGCTTTTAACTATCTATTCAATGAGAAACTTTAATTCTTTCAGTCAGGCCATATATCACTCTTTTTGGATTGCATCTTAATTAGTTTCCCTTGAAATTTCTCCTAACCACATGGAAAGAAAGGCTTTTCCATAACATTGAAACTTCCCTTCAAACTTTGTACTTAAGTTTTTTAAAAAGGTAAGTATATTATTAATTTTCTTCCTATCCATACACTATTGCTAAAAAAAGTGCAAAGAAAAATTGAAATAAGGAAGAATTGAAAGTGGTAACATCCATAGGCAATGACTGTAGATGTTATTTTGTGTTTGGTACGCATCAACACAATACAAGTAATATGGAAAAGAACATTTTTTAAAAGCCTAATTCTTTCTCTCTTTGTTGTCTCTGGCTCCAGGATTGAAATTTATCTTTTACATTATTATGAACCATTTGATAAAAATTCATTCTTTCTGAGAGCAATGATCATGCCTTAAATGGTCAGTTCATGAAAGTACAGTATGTACTATAATTACATATACAAATATAGTAATTATACATCCATGACAAATGTATTTTAATAAATAGAAGACAACTTTTCCATTGAAGTACTATAATATTTATTATTGGTTAAAGTGTATAGAAAAAGTCTTGTCATACTCCAAATATATTTAAAAATTTTAAATCATAATTAAAATGGTGTATTTTCTTATATATTTATGAATTAACAGAATTTAAATTGAAATTCAGTTGAAATCATGAAAATAAAATTCAAAAAAAGAGACATGCAGTTTTGATTTCTATCAATATGGGAACAATATAAATAAAATGGCAACATAAAAATGATACAGTTATGATCCTTGACTGCCAACTATATAGCATTATATTTATTTCCTTATGTGCTTTTATCATTATCTCCATATTGTCAAAAAGAAAATGAAATTCAAAAATATGAATTAAATTTCCTCATGCTAATTTATTTTTTATTTTTTCTTAAGGATTCAAAGATCAATTTATCTTCCAAGAGTTTTCCTTTATTAAATGATACTGCACAATGCAATAGAAAATTTTTTTCTGACAACGAATGTGAAATAGATCATGACAATGAAAAATACCAAAATATATATATTAATTCAGCAAAATATAAAAAGCAAATATTAATAATGGCATTTTTTGCAATCTACTTTGGTCAAGCACTATAAATCAGGACTGAAATACCCCTTAACCACATTTATGTGCAGATAGTTTTAAACAACTGGCAGTCAATTATTTGGCTATATCTATTTATCACCAAGGTTATACATATTCATTCAAGGCATTTTCCTCATTCTATGTTTTATTTTGTTTTGTTTTGTTTTGTTCTGTTCTGTTTTCTCTCTCAATGTTTTAAGTAACTTTTACCTACCCAGGATGCTGGATATCTTTATAATTTTGTATGTCGTAACAAGACCAACTTGATTGTAAAATGCTAATTGTATGGATTTCCTGGATATTCAAAAACTAGTAGGGCAAAAGAATTAAAATATACCTTATATTGTCTTACTATAAAGCTTGCCAAAACATCAGCCAAGTAGTATATGCTTTCAATTCAAACACATTAGCACCTTTCCTTCATTGTATCAAAACTTTGTGTTTATACATTCAACAGATATGCAGATTACACTAATCAGATTGGCAGATTCTTCTTAATTCCCACTGATTTATATTTAAATCTTATTTACAGATGTCAATATAGAATACTGGTAGCTGTGCATATTCACTAGAGAAAACCTCAATTGGCTGACAGTCAATCCTAATTTCCAATTTCATGGAAATATTGTCTAATCTTATGGAAGTATCCTTCTTAGGAACAAGATCTCCAAACTGGCAAGGCTCAAACTGTGAGAAAGGGAAACAAATATTTGTAAATAAGCTATCATATGAAATAACAATAGTGGCTATTTCACTTTCACATCTTGATTCCGAAATCCAGAGAATGTAGATCTTAAATATGAAAGGAGCCATATAGAATTCTTCTGCATGCCATTCCACCATTCTGTTATCAGGCACATGAGGTCCTGGAAGCACTTACTTTGCTATAAAATAAGTTCCTTTATCAGAATCAATGTTATACAGATGCCATGGTTTTGAATAGCTATTCCTTACAGTCATGAATGGTGAGGTAACTGAAGATTCATGAAAATGCATATATGGGATACATTTTCACTCCAATAAAGACAAATATCTACTTCCTCCATGAGGTAAAGGTGCCAAAATAATCTCCTACAGTAGGTGACTGACCAGGTGCCAAAGTTAACTGTGGCCATATCAGGGGCTCCACATTACTGGACTTCTGTTCTGATTCCCACATCAAGCTTTGCGAGAAAGTTCAGGTTGTTTACCAACACCCGGTATCCAATTCAAGACATTGTATAAAGGACCCATTCAGCAAGCACTGGGGTGACTAGAAAAAGAGGTTATCCTATGTAGAAACTTGTCATTCATCTGCGTGATTATTAAAGCCACCCCTGCAATAGATGCACTGGTACACGACTTTAAATGGAACAACTCTCTTTTGGCATAATGTGCCCATTGAAAGCAGCCACAGAACTCTTTCTCAGGCTTCTATGTCACCAATGATAAATAAAATTCAGTAGGCCCAACAAAGAGGTGCTTTTGTTAAGCAGGAAAAAAAAATCCAAGTAAGTTTCTATTCTCAATAAGTGCCAGGCTTGCCCAGACAGAGATTTTAAGTCAGCCAATCAGCTATTGCTAACTCCCTATTCATGTCAGCCAACTTCCTCATTGCTGAGCAACTGCCTGAATGAAGCATATTAGGAAATACAGTCTGCATTAACCAATAAAGATTTCTTCCCAATTCTCTCCCATTTTCTGTCTATAAAATCCCTTTACTCTCTTTGTTCAGTAGAATGCCTCTCTAGCTCATGATGACTGGAATCTTCCCAGTTCATGAATTGATTCAATAGAACTCTCTGAGATCTAAACTAAGTTTTGCTCAAGTTTTTGTTTCAACTCATTTTTTCTGATTCTATTCATTCTAGTCCTTACCATGTAATCACGCCTTTAGTAACTGTTCATGTGAAATTGCAATGACCAATGATTTTACCATCTTGATTTGCTTGAGCATCCATTTATCCAGGGAATTGTAAAAAAACAAACAAACAAAGAAAACAAACAAACAAACATAAAAAAAAAAAACAGGCAATCTGAAGAAGGCTGACATGCCAATAATCCTTTCTGGTGCTGATAAAAATTCCTGCTCCAGCCAAGGAGGAAGTACTGTAAGGAAGAGTTCAAGCCCACACCAGCAAAGTCTTCTGATCTTCACCAAATGGCCACAATTTTACATCAACATCCTGCCAGCTAATAAACAAACTGGGCCTCCATACCCCATAGCCCCTGTAGTAACCATAAATCATGCCTCCTTTATCCCTCCCCACTCCTTTTGTTTCGAATAGCCATTAAGCTGCTGCCCCAGCTTACCCATTTGAGCAGAACCATCTCTTGTTAATGCTCCTGCATTAATGCAAATTTAGCTCAATAAACTTGCTCTGCACCCCTTTTTAAAAATTCTGTTTATTTTCAGCACAACAATATCAACATACATCCATGTTTCTAGCCAAAATTGGCATCCAAATGTACTGCCTGAATTTCTGTCCAATAGAAAGATTTCTCTTCACCACTGTCCTTCATGATTACTCGTAAAAGGGGTAGTAAAGTTACAGACTTTCCCTTCTAATTGGTGACATCATATTATGCAAAACCAGCTGTATAGGTTGACAGCATGACAACATGAAGAGCTCCACTGATACACCCCCAGGCAAAACTGGTGAAAACCATTAAAAACAAACAAGCAAACAAGCAAATATTCACAGTCACTGAAAATGGTCCTGGGGGCAAACAGTGAATGGAGAAACATTTACGAACATCTTTAACATTGTTACATAAGGTGAGACCCTATAGAATTTGAAGCAAGTTAAGTTTCCTCCCTCTCTCACTTCAGGTCAGTAAAACAGAGACTCCAGTCCTTATCACTACAGCCAAGAAAGTAGGTATTTCTGTTGCCTATAGGCACCCAGAATACTCCTACTGGGAGGAACAATACAACAGCTTTTCTTTTCTCATCAGTCTCCAGCTACCTGCTGCTGAGGCTAAGTCTTTTACAAGCACTAATGGAATGGGGAGGGGCTCCTTTCTGCTGCCCAGCCCCTACTTATGGTAAAGAGGGCTGGCAAGTGAAGAAGACTGAGTTCCTGATCATCCTATTTCTCTGATCCAGTGTAGTCATGCCATGACAGAAGAGACAAGCAGAGGACACCTTTGGTAATTGCCTCCACCCCTCCCCCACTGTGTGCACATCTTCTAGAATAAGGGTGTCACTCATAGCAAAACTTGCAAGCTTCTCCCCACTCCCAGAAATTGGCTTAGAGATTTTGCTTGGGTTGAGAAGCAGATCTCAAATAGATAGCTCCTAAACTTTTCCCAAAGGATATGGCTTCCTTTACAACAGAGCTTGGATCAAATGAAGCCTATGTGTGCTTTTTTAAACAGTGATGTTTGTGGTGAATGGCAATGGGAATAAGATTCAGGATAAAGGCTAAACTACTGGCCACCTAGTTTGCAGAAGAAAACTGGGAAGAATGCTCCTGCGGATATAATAAAATGAACTGACCTAAGAAATTATCCCTTCAGTGGGTCTACAATTTGATTGTATTAGTTTCTGGAGAAATTCATGAATCTGATCATTAATTCATTCGAATTCAATTTCTCTAGAGCATGAATTGTTTAAAACAATTAAGCAATCAGCAGTAATTAGTGGGATTTAACAATTGCATATGGGAAAGAGAAGAAAAGAACATGGAATAAAACACAATTCAATCATGATCATCATCTTAAAGCCCAGAAGAGTATTTGAAAAAAATCCAACACTTTTCCATGATGAAAACACTACTATTAAAAATAGAAAAAACTCCCATAACCATGAAAAGGCATCTACGAAAACCGCAGAACTAACATCATATGAAATGGTGAAGGACTAGATGCTTCCCCCTAATATGAGGAACAGGACCAAAGCGTTCACTTTCACTCCATCTCTTCAAAGTCATTCTGGAGATACTGGTCAGGGACATTAAGCAAGAGAAAGAAAGAAAAGCCATCCAAATCAGAAAGGAAGAATCAAAACTATCACTCTTTGTATAGAATATGATCTTATATACAGAAAATCCTAAAAAAAAAATCCGCTATAACACTACTAGAACAAATAAAGGAAATTAGCAAATTTGTAAGATACCAGATAAATACAGAACATCAATTGTTTTTCTGAGCACTCACAATGAACAAGCTGAAACTAAAATTAAGAAAATTATATTATTTCTTATAATATCAAAAAGAATAAAATATTAGGAATAAACTTAAAATACATGAAAACTTGAAGTCTGCAAACTACAAAACATTGTTGAAAAGAACTAAAGAAGATTAAAATAATTGATAGACACAGTCATGTACCTAGTTGAGAAGACAACATTTTTAATATAGTTGGTGCTGGAGTTTTAGGTATACATCTAAGAGACTTAAATCTTTGGGCTATCCATGTGCCACCTGGGCCCTGAGCCTCAGCAGAGTTGCAAAACCTACTCTCCAGGTCATTGGAATCACCTTGGACAACTAACAAGGAGGTAAGACTGGACAACCATCATACCAAGGAAACCAGAAAGCCTTCAACTGCAAGCAAAAAAGTCCCATCCATAGGCTATATGGGATCAAAGCTTCCTCTCAATTAGAGGTGGAGTGGACATCACCATCCTAGAATCCTCAGGATTAGGAAATGAACTATGGACTAGAGTGGATTTACTGGTGTTCTATTATAGACTTATTGTGATTCTAGCAATGGAAGAAATTACAACATTGATGTGGATGCAATGGCCACTGGAGGCTGTAAGGGCAGGGAGAGGGAAAAAAAGGTGTAATATGGGGGCATTTTTGGGACTTAGGAATCGTCCTGAATGACATTGCAATGATAGATATAGGCCGTTATATACCTTCCCATAACCAACAGAATTGTGTGTGAGAAAGTGCAATCTACAATGTAAACTATAATCCATGCCCAGTGGCAATACTCCAAAATGCATTTATCAATTGCAACTAATATACCACAGTAATGAAGGATGTTGTTTGTGTGGGAAAATGTGAGATGTATGGAGTGTGGGGCATATGGGAAGCCCTATATTTTTTATGTAACATTTATGTGATCTAATTATCTTTAAAAAATAAAATATGTATTTAAAAAAAAGATGGCAATACTCTCCAAACTGATATACAGATTCAGTGCAATGCCTGTCACAAGCCCTGCTGAAATCTTTGCAGAAACTTACGAGCTAATTAAAAAATTTAGGCAGAATTTCAAGGGACACAGAACAGCCAAAACATTCTTAAAAAAGAAATACAAAATAAGGTGATTAACTCTTCCAATTTCAAAATTACACAAAGAAAGTTGCATCAAGACAGAGCAGTACTGAAAGGGACCCACATAAGTTTCCTGGGTTCTTTTGACCCGGTGCAGATAAATGGAATCCACACCAAGTTTTGGTCACACAAGGGAAAGATTAAGCTGACAGAGGTATAGAGACAGACAAAGTTTCAAATCAGCCTCTCTGAATAGCAGAAGTAGCAGGATCATATTAGCTTGTGTAAGGGAGGAGTTAAAAGGGTTGGGTTATAAGATGGGTTTGCACCTTGTACATGCTCCATAGGACTACATGCTTTAAGATGCTTGGTCATACATTGCATATACAGAAAACGGTGTCTAAATCTGCTCAGATGTGGGAGCGTTTACAACTATAATGAGCTAAAGTTCTGCTAAGTTCATTCTACTCTTGACTGAGTTTGCTAAAAACTGGAAAGTCCTAATTTGTGGGTATCTAGAATTTGCAGTTAGCCTGTGACTGCAGCTAATAACTGTACTCTATTTTTAGTTGGTTAACTATTGCTGCAAGTCTAAGATTAGCTTAACAGGGCCTAACAGAGAAGACAGAAATTGGATAGAGTCAGTTCTTACAAGTCATCCTTATAGTATTCCCCCAAGGAGAGACACGTAGATCAGTGGGATGGAATTGAATTCCCAGAAATAAAACCAAGTTTCTATAGACAACTTATGTTTGACAAGGGTGCCAAGACCATGCAATGAGGAAGGAACACTCCTTTAAAAAAAATGGTGCTAGGACAATTGCATAGCAAAATGCCAAGGAATGAAATTGAACCCTTAAATCACACCATATACAAAATTCAACTCAAAATATATTAAAAGACTAAATGAAGGAGCTAAAACTATGAAACTCTAGGAGTTTTAAAGCTACAAAACCATGGAGGTAATTCTTTATGACCTGGATTTGACAAGTATCCTTTGATGTGTCAATAAAAGCTTGAGTAACGAAAGGGAAAAAAAAGTAGATAATTTGGACATCATTAAATTAAAGTATTTTGTTATTTCAAGGACACTAACAAAATTGAAAAGACAATCCACAGAAAGGGAGAAAATATTTCAAAATCATAACTCTGATAAGGGTCTAGTGTCTATAATATATAAAGAACTTTTGCAACTCAACCTCAAAAAGACCAAAAGACAAATTAAAAAAATGATCAAAAGAACTGAGTAGCTATTTTTACAAAGAAGATATAAAGATGGATAAGAAAAACATGAGAAGATGTTTCCAAACATCCATCAATGGATTAATGGATAAATTGTGACTTATCAGTATAATGGATTATTATTCCACTACAAAAAGGAATGAAGCACCAATATATGCTACAATATGGATGAAACAAGGAAACATTATGCTAAGTGAAATAAGTCAGACATAAAAGGCCACAAATTTTATGATACCATTTATAAGAATTGTCCAGAATAGGCAAATTCATAGAGACAATAAGTAGATTAGTGATTGCCAGTAGATGGGAGCAGGGAAGAAATTGGGCTTGACTGCTGAGAGATATTTGTTTTCTTTTTGTATGGTTAAAATATTATGGAATTAGATCATGGTGATATTGCATAATATTGTGAGTATACTAAAAAATATGAATTGTATATTTAAAATGGTTAAAATGGTTAATTTTATTTCATGTGAATTTTATCCTAATAAAAAATGTGGTTCACTATCAGAAGTAGACAAGTCATAGCACACTGAAATCACAAAGACAGGGTCTTAAAAAAAAAAGACTATATTAAATACGATAGAAAAGACAAATAAGAGCTGCTTGGTAAAAATTCTTAAGTCCTAGAAATAAAAATTCATGTACCACAGACTAATTTGCTCTACATATTTGTTTAATTGTTACATAAAAAGGAAAAATAAAATAAAATGTGTTAGAAATTTTGCAAGAGATTCCAACTGATTTTCAATTGTGTGATTAAAAAATAATCTTCACTATGGTGCTTTCCAAAATTCAATTTTTCAATAAGCATTCACTGATCACCTACTTCCATTGCTCAATATATATCAGATGTTGTGTCTAGAGCTCGGGTCAAGCACTAATCTAGTTTCATGGAATGAGTATTCTCTTTAATGAGAGAGCTTGACATTAAATAACCAATTACATAATTGGATGTATAATTGCAATTATGACAAGTGATAAGAAGGAAAAAGATGGAAAATTTCAAGAGCTTTTAAAGTTCATAGCATGTTTAGAAGGTCAGAGAAGATATTTAATTTGAAAAATTAATGGGCACCGGGTCTGTTGGGAATCCCTGTAATTTCTGAGTAATAATTAGGTAATCTAAGCACCTTTAAAAAAAAAAATATATATATATATAAAATAACATTTATGTAAGCAAATGCACATATATGCATATGTATTTATATATCATTTTTCAAATATTGGTATGTATTGTGAAAAATTTTGATTTTTACCAACAATAAAAAAAAAAGAAAAAAAAATTAATGGGAGTTAACTTAGAGAAGAAGACTTGGACGTATAGGCTAAGAGATAAAAATAGTATGTGAAGACTCTAAGTCAGGTAAGACCACAATATGTTGTAATAAATGAAAGCAGTCCATAGGAACACAACCAAGCCAACCATATGAGAGAATGAGAGAAACTTGGAGCAGAGGCAAGTCATCCCAGACAACCCCCAAAGCAATTCTAGCTCAACTTACAACAAAAGGAACCTCCACACATGACAGAGAGACCAGCGGAGCTCTGCAAAGGCACCCACCTGAAAACCCCAGATGCATGAGCATATGTTGTATGTGTAATGATTGTTACACAGAATTATTGTGGCTATAATAGCTAGATGACACCACGCCTACTAAGGGTTTTTCCTCAAATTTTGAATTTTATTGGAAGTTACAAATTGTTAATTTTCTAATTTGATAATTTCTTTCCCATTTAGGTGGTGCATAAGGTGATGCGCTTTCCAGATCCACCTTAAAGGAATGAATTCCTGCCCCAGGTATAGGGTGTGGAGAGTATAGTCAGAAGACACTCTTCAGCTGTGCTCTCCTTCAGGAATTTATTTCAGCTGCAGAAGCCACCTTGCCCAAGGTCACACTGTTCAAGAGGCAGTCCACTTCACTTCCAATGACTGATTGAAGCCAAAGAACAAAGGCTTAGCCATTTCAGCTCAATATGTGACATCACCATTGGACATTTCCAAAACTTCCTATGAGGTGGACTGAGTCTGTCAGGCCTGCATCACAGTTCAATCTCTCTTTCTTTCCAATCTTGTTTCATCTACTTCCTTTCCAACAACATTCCCTGATAAACATCCTGAACACTAAATTTTACTTCATTGTCTGTTTCACCAAAAATCTACACTGACAATTTACTACCCAGCATTCTTCTGCAGAGAATTTTCCATTTACAACTGTGGTGGAGCTAGAGTTCTTCCTCAAAATCAATTTTAGAGTAAGACGTGGATATGATAGACCCATGGATTTTTATGTTTTCAATATGTTTCAATCAATTATAGACTTTTTTTTGATTCCCAAATTGATTCAAATTAGGCCTGTGGTTGTTCCTTCAAAGGGTTCCTGTGTCCTGTGGTCATGGTCCTTTAGTCCTAGAGAAATTCTTTCTTTCTGACAAAATTAGACATTTTCATATGCAGGTTGTATTATTCTGCTAAAGGGCTGCAGATTCAAAGTACCAGACATCTGCTGATTTTTATAAAGGGTATTAATTTGGGGTAAAAACTTATAGCTACAAGGCCATAAAAAGTCCAACTCAGGGTGACTTTCTCATCAAGTCAGTTGCGACGTGTTGAAGTGAGGTAAAATGTAAAAGAGTTCTCTCTTCTCATGTGTCTTCTTGAGTGAGTGCCCCTTTATATCAGACACAAAAAATGGGTGGGGACTGAAACTGAGTCACACTTAATGACCTAGTCCAGTCAAAATGCTCTAATCTTAACAGGTACTTTACTCAAAGGCCCCACAGCTGTATTTAATACAATCAAAATGTAACATATCCACAGGAATAGACTAGTTTACAAGCATAAATGTTACATAAATGCTACATCAAAAATGTAGAGAATTCCCATATACCCACCCCCACCCCTTGCCACATTTCCCCCCATTAACAACATCTTTTATTAGTGTGGTACATTTATTAAAATTGATGAACACATATTGAAGCATTGCTACTAATCATGGACTATAGTTTCTACTTTACACTTTGCACTACATAATTATATAGGTTTTTACAAATCGTACGATGGCCTGTATCTGTCATTGCAATATCATGCAGGACATTTCCAAAGTCCTCAAAGAGCCCATATTATATTTATTCTTCCCTCTCCCTCCCCTCAGAACCTCTGGTGACCACTGCCTTAATATCAATGTTACAAGTTTTTCCATTGCTAGAATAATAATAAATCTCCTTTAGTCCATAGCTGCATTGCCCCTAAAGTTTGTTCGTTCCTCAAACTTGAGGATTTTGGGATGGTGATGCTCACTCTGTTTCTGATTGAGACGGGGCTTAGATCCCATGGGACAGATGGATGGAACTGTCTTGCTTGCAGTTTTAGATACTCTCTGTTTTGGGGATGGGCATTGTCCATCATCAGCCTTTTTTTAGTTGTCCTGTCTGCTTTATGGCTGGAATCAGTGTCAGCTTAGACCCAGTTTCCAACAGCCCTCAGAAGGTCTGGCTTATCTCTAGTATGCACTTAATCAACTGGCTTCAGGTGTTTGGTTAAAGAATTGAGTACTGCTTATTATGTATATTTGTTGTGGCATCACATGGTCTTTCCTCAAGTTCTTTGTAATCAAAGTCTCTGGGTTTGAGAACTAACACAGATCTAGAAACTGGGTAAGGAGTTTTGTTCTTTTTATTGCACCAACTGACATCATTTATTATTATTATTATTATTATTATTATTATATTTTCCTTCTCAAACTTATATGGTTAGTCAAGTCAAGCAATACTCCACATCCCTAGGTAGAGTACCATGGTTTCTTTGGCATCACCATAGATCAATGCAAGCTAAATATGACTACTCCAGTCTTACAACCCTTTACAATAATTATTGTCCACCTTGACTTTGATGGTGAAGTACCCCCATTTGTCCTCAGCTATTTCAGAATATTATCAACCTTTTGACACTAGAGAATCATATTCCATACCATCATCCCTGACTATAATCCTTATTTGCAGAAGCCAGCCACCAATAAGCTGGGCTGACCCCTTCTACACTAATTCAACACAGCCTAGCTTGTCACTATGTTGAATCAAATGATCTTGAGGACATTCATGAAATCTAGTCTATATCCATGATTCAATATTCCAAACAATGAAATAATAGTATGACCTATCAACGTGTACCACATATATTTGATGAACTGTGCTTGCCCAAATTCTAGAGCATAATTATTCAGTTTATTAACTTCACAGGTATTATTATACATTATATACCTCCTATTGCTGTTCAAGCTATAGAAAAATTTAGTGAACAAAACAGAGACTCATGTCTTTGTGGATCTCACAGATGGAGACAGAAAATGCTCAATATACCATAATCACTAAATGTAATAAATTAGTATGCTTTTATGTTAGATGTATTGGTTAGAAGGTGTGATGTGTCAACTTGACTAAACTACAGTACAAGTTTATTCAGTTGAACACCAATCTAGGTGTTGTTCTGAAGATACTTTGTAGAAATGGTTAATATTTCTCATAAATTGAATTTTAGTAAAAGAGATTACCCTGGATAATCTGGGTGGGTCTTATCCAATGAATTAAATGACTTTAAGAATAAAACTGAGGTTTCTTTAAGGAAGAAGGAATTTTTGCTCTGTATTGCAGAGTCAGATTATTCTGTTCAAGAGTTTTTTGTCTTCTGACCTGCTTTAATGATTTTGGGCTTACCAACCATATAATCACATAATGCAATTCCTTGTAATAATTTTCTTATAGAAATCATATATATGTGTGTGTATATATATATATATGATACTTAGTTAATTCCATGACAATTTGGTTGGCTAAGTTATTGTGTCCTGTGGTATGGTCAAGCAAGCACTGCCCTGATTGTTTTTGTGAAGGCATTTCATAACAGGTTTGATGGTTAGGCTAATGTGTCAACTTGGTCAGGTAATTGTGCCCAGTTGTTTGGTCAAGTAAGCACTGGGCTAATTGTGATACAAGGACATTTATGAGCTTTAGTCATGGGTGAGTTTACTGCATAGATGGCTGATTACATCTGCATCAACCAGTGAGATTGCTGTCAGCAATGAATGATGCTTTATCCAATCACCTGAATGCCTTAAAAGGGTAAGTGATTTCAGCATTCAGAGAGAATTTCCCAGCTTGTCTTTGGACAGCCAATGTCTCCCAGAAACTCATCAAGGAGCTTCACTGGACTTTTCATTGAAGCCCTTGGTTTGCAGCCTGCCTGTGGAACCTGGACCTGTGCAACACCACAATAACATGAAAGACTATTATAAAATCTCATACTGTTTATAGATATCTGCTGTTGATTCTGTGTCCCTAGAGAACCCTGACTAATACAGAAGGATTTACATAATTAGTCAGTTATTTGCATTTAAAAGTGATTACATCTACAATCAACAAAGGAGACTTCCTTCAGAAATGAGGGTTTCTCCTCCTCCAATCAGTTGGATGTCTTGTGAGAACTGGGGATTTCAAAAGTCAGAAAAGAAAAATTTCTGCCTTTACTTAAGACAGAACTTCTCCTGGGGAGTTAAACTTCACTTTCATTGGAATTTCCAGCTTGTGGCCAACCATACAAAATTTAGTCTTGCCAATCTCCATGGTTATGCAAGCCAATTTCTATAATAAATCCCCCCCCCCTCTCTCCCTCTGTGTGTGTGTGTGTGTGTGTGTGTATGTGTGTTTCCCTGGAGAGGCCTCACTGATGCAGATTTTGGTTGTGTTTTCTGAATTGGTTCTCTTTTCCAGAATTCACTCCCTAGACTTCGGAGATTTTTTAAAAGTGGGAATGTTTTATTTTTAAAGAAGCTTCAGAGTACATAAATATTATATAAAAAATATAGAGGGATTCCTATATACCCCATCCCTCCCCTTGCACACTTTTCCCCATTAACAATATCTTTCATTAGTGTGGTACATTTGTTACAATTGATGAACACATATTGAAGCATTGCTACTAACCATGGACTAGAGTTCACATGATAGTTTACATTTTCCACTGTATAATTATATAGGTTTTGACAAATTGTATAATGGCCTGTATCCATCATTGCAATGCCATGCAGAACAATTACAATGTCTACAAAATGCCCCATGTTATATCTCTTCTTCTCTTTCCCTCACCTCAGAACCTCTGGTAACCACTGCCTTTATATCAATTTTACAATTCTTCCATTGCTAGAATAATAAATAAGTTTACTTTAGTCTATCGCTGCATTGCCTCCTTAAGTTTGTTTGTTCCTCAATCCTGAGGATTTGGGGATGGTGATTACCACTCTGTTTCTGATTGAGAAGGGACTTAGAGCCCATAGGTAGATGGATGGAACTGTCTTGCTTGCAGTTGCAGATACACTCTGTTTTGGGGATGGACATTGTCCATCATCATTCTTTTGTTAGTTGTTCTAGGTGAGTCCAATGAACTGGAAAGTAGGTGTTGGCTGTAACTCTGCTGAGATTCAGGGCTCAATCAGCATATGAACAGAATGAAGAGTTAAATCTCTGGGACATATATTTAATGAGTATGGTGCTAATTATAGGTTCAAAATAAAGATGGCAGAAGAGCCATGTGTACGGAAATTATAAATGAGTTTAAGTCTGTTACATTGGGGAACATATATTCCAAGGTAACTCTCACTGGCAGGGGTGGTGATTCCTACCACATCCACTTTCAACTCTCCTATTTAGTCTGTGGAGAAAACAGATGAATCTTAGAAAGCAACAGCAAATTCTCTTAACCTTAACCAGGTGATGACTCTAATTGTAGCTATCATTCCAGAGGGGGTATCATTGCTTGAACATATTAACACATATTCTGGTAACTGATGTGCAGCTATTGAACTGGCAAATAAAATTTTTAGCAATATCTGTTAGTAAAGACCCACACAAAACAGTTTACTTTCAGCTTGCAAGGCCAACAATACACCTTCACTGTCCTATGTCAGGAGTGTATCAATTCTCCAGCACTATGTCATAATCTGGTCTGCAGAGACCTCGATCAACTTTCCCTTCCACAAGAATCACCTGATCAATTATATTGATGGCATTAAGCTGAACGAATTCAGGGAGCAACAAGCAACAATCACTCTATATTTATTGTAAAGCTTTTGAGTGTCAGAGAATGAAAGACAAATCTAACAAAATTTCACGGCCTTCCAACTCACAAAAATTTCTAAGCATCTAGTGATGTTGGACATATTGAGATATTCCTTGTAAGTTGAAGGATAAGCTTTTGCATATGGTGCCTCCTACAACGAAAAAAGTATCACAATGCCTAGTTGGCTGCTGTGCAATTTTGAGGCAACATATTCCTTATCTGAGTGAGCTAATCCAGTCCATTTACTGAGTGACCCAAAAACCTGCTGTTTTTGAGTGAGGCCTGGAAGGAGAGAAAGCCTTGCAACAGGTAGAGCAGTTTGATTTCCAGGCAAAGTGCTCTGCCACTTGGGCCATATGATAACAGATTCAAAGGTGTATGAAATGTCAGTGGCAGAAAGAGATGTTGTTTAGACATTTTGGCAGGCCTGTATAGGTGAATTTTGGAACAAAGACAGGCCATCTTTTCTGGATACTACTCTCCTTTTGAGAACCACATTTTTACTTGCTAATGGATCTTTGTAGGGACTAAATGTTTGACCATGGGCCACAAATTTACCATGCTATTTGAGAAGCCCTTCATGATTGATTCTTGTCTGACCCACCACAACATATGTCTGGGTATGCACACCAGCACTCCATCATCAAATGGCTCTGTTATCAATATGCTCTGAAGGCACAAGTAGGTTATAAGAGGTAGTGACCCAAAGTTCCATGCCCCTTACTCATGTTACCATCTCTTTCCAAGCCTGCCTTTAGAAAATTAGTAAAATAACTTCTTACTGTGGGGAAAAAATATGACAGTCCCAGGTGAAGTTAAGTAGGAATAGTCTGTGTAAAGACTTTTTCAAGGAATCTGATCTTCATATATTCACACCATCAGAGTCAAGTAAAGTTGTCAATCTCAAGGTATGGAATTCTTAAAACTCAGGTAATTTAGGTCAATAATTCTCTAGTTTTGTGTCCAAGACCACTTTACACTTTTCTAAATTATTGACGACCCTGTTTTAGTTTGCTCAGCTGCAGTAAGCAGATTCCATATAATGTGCTGGATTTAACTATGGAAATTTATTAGTTTACATGCTTACAGTTTTGAAGGCATAAAAATGTGCTAACCTAGGCATCATCAAGATGATGTTTTTTTCCTGAATGCTGGCTGCTGACAAACCTGGACTCTTCTATCATATGGCAAGACACATGGCGGCATCTGCTGATCTCTCCCTTCTCTTCCGGGGATCATTACCTTCAGGTTCTTGCTTCTGTGGCTTTCTCTATCTTTATCTTAATTTTATTCCCTTATAAAGTACACCATAAGAGGATTAAGACCCTTCCTGAATGAGGTGGATCACATCTTAACTTAAGGATCTTTTACTCACCAGAGATCCTACTAACATTGACTCTACACCCACAAGAATGGGTTAACTTTAGAAACATACTTTTCTGGGGTACATACATCCTCACAACCATAAAGAGCCCAAATAGCTTTTGTTTATTTAAGTTACATCTTTTAATATTTACCAAATTTAGAAATAAAGTTGAAAAAAATTTAAAATACCTCTTAACTTATTTAAAAATAATAATAACAGGTTAATGAAAAAATATATTTTATGAAAAATAACTATATTTTCAAATCAAAATAAAGAGCAAAGTGAGAAGAATAGCATTATTTTATGTTTCTGCAAATTTCTTTGTCTTATGCTATAATAGAAGCATTTGAGTCTTTATCTCTCTGCTTTCAGATTGTTTTAATATGTTGTTATGATGGAAGTAAAAGCAACTGTGAATAAAACCTCAGATGAACTTTAGCACAAATCAAGGCAGTGACATCAAAGTTTACTATGTATTTTGGTATTCCTTACCATCACATACTCACAATTAAAAAAAAGTTATAATTTTATTAAATTACTTCTACAAATATTAAAACATCAGAAATCATTGCTTTTTGTTGCTATTATAGATTTTGTTTTAAATAGTAAAGATTCTTTTTTATTTATCCTTTTTGGTGATTTTAATTCTCTTATTACTCTTTTCTCCTCTCTTTTATTAAATGGGATAAATTTCATTCTAGTCTGAAGATGTATCCTTGGATTTTGTCAAGTAAAAATTCTCTTAATTGTTGTTAATCTGAAAATGACTTACTTTTTCTTCATATTTGATATTTTCTCTGGATATTGAATTCCAGGGGGTAGACTCTTCTCAGCATTTTAAAATGTGTTCAGGCTTTCACGTTTTCTGTTTATTACTAAGCCATCAATTATATTGTCAATTCTTTGATGAAAATATTTTTTTCTGGTTCCATTAAAGATATTCTTTTTGTGTTTGGTGTTCAACAAAATGATTATTATGTGTTAAAGATAAGGTTTTCATTGTACTTTTCCCTTTTTTTTTTTGTTCACTGAGCTTCTTGAATCTGTGGGTTGATGCCTTTCATCAATTTCTTCTTCTGTGTCCACTCTTCTTTGCCAATCCTAAATTCATAGCCTTTTTTTTTTTTTTCAGTTAAAGTTTGTTGCTTGGCTTTTTCTTAGGTAGTCTATTTCTCTGTTAATACTATTCATCTTTTCATTTATTCTTATTATTGTCTTTTACAATATATTGTAGTTATTTTAAACTCTTTTATATTTTCAAAAATTGCTATTATACTTATATTATTACTGCTATGATAGTTTCTTCCTGAATATGGGTCACATGTCTCCACCTCTTACCATGTCTAATAATTTTTTAGGTATGTTAGACTGTGTGTATAGAGGAATCATAGAGCTTTGGCCTGATATATTCCTTGAAAAGCAACTTACTCTTCCTCTATTAGGCAGATAGGTTGACATGTGATCATTTCAATCTAATTAGATACTGAGCGTACTTGAATCTGGATTGTAGTTTTTAATAGGGCTTAATCCTTCTCTGGTTTGAGCATGCTCCTTGGATATGACCCTTTCAAATTTTGATTCTGACTAAAATGTGTCCCTTTTGTTTCTACCTGAAAGTCCAGGTGATTTAGTTTTGTTCTTCAGAATTTCTGAGCTTAAAACTTTAGCTTTCTTTTCCTCTCTTTCATGAGCTTTGAAAATTTAGCAAATTTCTCAAACAGAAAACTGACTTTATATTTGTCCTTTTTAACTTAATGCATCTAACGAGAATATTTTTTAAGCACAAATATCAAGCAATAAAGTAACCAAGAGCAGGGAAAGTATAAAATAACATCGAATATATAATCCACAAAGAATTTTTAATCACAGATACTGAAGTTAGTTAGTCATCTAAGGCTAGAGCAGTGAATTTGGCTCAGTTTTCCAGTTATCAAGCAGAAGATAAATTAAATCATGGCTTCTTAAAAAGCTACATATTGAACCATTATAGGATTCGCAAATCTAACTTCTGTGTATATAACCAAAAAATGTTCATAGCAGCATTATTAGCAATAGCCAAAAGGTGGAAGCAACCCAAATGTCAACAGATGAATGAAGAATGGAATGTTATTCAACCATAAGAGTAATGAAGTTCTGATACCTCCTATTAAATGGATGAACCTTGAAGACATCATAGTGAGTGAAATAAGTCAGATGCAAAGGGTCAGATATTGTATGGTTCCACTTATATGAAATAGCTAGGATATGCATATTCATTGAGACAGAAAGTAGAGTACAAGTTACCAGGGGCAGGATAGAGGAAGAGGGAATGGGAGTTTAATGCATAATAGGTGCAGGCTTTCTGTTTGGAGTAATTGGAAAGTTCTGATACATGAGGTGTGTATCATGTATCATGTATCATGTATACAATTAATGTATACTTGGGAGAGATTATGCTGGGAAAGTTTATGTTGTATATATGCATCCACTAGGTAAAAAAAAAAAGTATCTAAGGAGACAATGACAATTACATGTAACACATGATCCTTGACTAGATCTAAAAATTGAGGAGAAAATCCCAAAAGGACATAGGAAACTTGGAACATAGACTGCAAGCATTATATCAATGTTAAATTTCTAGAACTTGATAATTTTACTTAAGTTAGTTACTTAAGTGAATATCCTTTTTCTTAGAAAATGTACATGGATTATCCCTGAACACGGATGTCCAAGGAGCATGTTATATACAATCTATTCTCAAGTGTTTAGAAAAGGGAGGGGGTGAGAATGAAATACAAATATGGCAAAATGTAAAAAGTTAGAGTATATGAATGGGCAGTATGTTGAAGTTCATAGATTTTACATAATTTTGCAGCTGTCCCGTAACTTTGAAATTATTTCAAAATAAAGAGTTATTTAAAAAGATAAATCAATTTCAAAATTCAAATTGATGAGTTACATATATTTCATGTAATACATACAGTGAACAAGAAAAGTTATACAACTTACTAATAAAAACTTGTCATTAAATAGATTTGTCAGTGTAGTTGTTGGATAAGCATAATGCCATCCATAAAATGAGGAGGTCAACATCTATTTGAACCCAAGTTCAAAGAAAATTAATTAAATGATCATAAATATCATCACAATTTCAAAAATGGGGAAAAATTACAGAGATAAATGATGATAGGAAAGCAGATAGATGATAGGTAGGTAGATAGATAGATTGATAGAACAAAAGAGAGAGAGAGAGAGAGATGTGTTAATGGATGGGTGGATGCATGGATAGACAGAGGGACTGACTGGACAGACTGCAACGCAGAGAGACGGACAAACGGATAGAAAGATTTCCATGCCTAGATCAACTTGACAGAAGGCTTGAGTCCATCATAATTGAGACAAACAAGAGTTAAAGCAGTATTTGCAGGACAAATCCACAAAACACATTTTTGCTAATGCTTTTCTTATTTTTGCTCCTACCATACATCAATATCCCATTATACTTCCCTGTTCATCTTCTATATGCCTTCCTTCTACCCATCTGTCCTTCGTCAAGGTTTTAAATTATTCTCACCTGCATACTTTTTCTCTTTCAGACAAAAAATATGCTTAACTATTCATATCCTGGGCTTAAATAGAAGGAGAGTTATATACTGTATAATACCTTTAAAAGTTTGTGTACATTAGCTCTAATTATTTGAATAAAAGCTTTCATAAGTCTGATTCTATAGTGTCAGCAAATTCCATGACTGTTATCTATGATTTTTCATCAGTTTCACATAAATATTTACTGGAGTATAATCCAGTTTTAAAGCAACTTATTAGAGAATTAATGTGATAATTCAATGTAATGCCATAATAAATAATCAATTTTGATTTACAATGGTAAATTTAAGCAAAAGTAAATAGTTTTGCAAAGTTCATTTTATAATATGTAATTCAGAGAATTTTTAATAGTAGTAATAAAACAATGAACATAAAACCTATATCAACATAGAAATAAGAACTTTTTTCCTTCAAAGGAATAAAAGCTAATTTACATATTTTTATGATAAAGTTTTCCAAAACAGAGGAAAATACCAGCAACCAATAATTCTTCTGTGACCAGAGCTATGTGGTCTGAATTGTTTTAAACTTTCAAACCCATCTTTGGACTATTAAAAATAAAGACCACACACACTCAGAATGTGTGCTTCCTTTATTTGAAAGGATTACAGTACATGAAAATAGTCCACAAATTAACAATTAAATATATAATCACATAAATCACTATTCAGTTTGGATAAAAGTATCCAAGATTTTCTGATCTCCTGAAATAGAGCAATTAGCAAACTCAGTCAGTTAAGATCATACATACATTAAAAACTTTGAATAGCTGCCATGTATGCTCCCATATTGTATAATTATTTCAGCATTTGTCTACAAATGGTTGGAATATGCTCAGTGCAATTGTGTTCACTTTTTAATTATTTAGGAGATCTTCCTTAAACTCAGGAGTTGATTGCTCAATCTTTTCATTGCCATCTTCATGTCCTTGTTCCTCAATGGGTAAATGGTAAGATTGAGGAAGGGTGTAATTATAGAGTCCAAAATTGCTGGAAACTTATCTGCTGGCACTGTGGGAATTGGCCACACATAGACAATGATGCATGGTCCAAAGAACAAAATCACCACAATGATGTGAGCAGACAGAATAGAGATAGCCTTGGAGAAGCCAGCTGAAGGGCATTTCCATAAACTGAGCAAGATGAAGATGTAGGAGATAAAGTGCCCATGAAAATGAATCCTCTGTTGAGAGTAACAATGACCTCCAATATGTAGTTTGATAACCCAAATAATATCACAGTAAAAGCTGCATACCTCATTAGGTGTAAATAGACAAAAAACACTAAGTGGGTCACAGATTGAATGAGACCTGTAACCCAAGCACCAAATAGAAGCACAAAACACATTCATGGGTTCATGATGGTCCAGTAATGGAAGGGCTTACAAGGGCCTACATAATGGTCCAAGGCCATGGGTCTGAGTATAACCATCTCAGATTCACCCAGGTCATGAAGGACAAATATGTGCAGGATGCAACCCTGGAATGATATGGTTTTGTGCCCAGAGTACATGTTAAAAGTCATCTGCAGAACTCTTAATGTGGTAAGACACAAATCAAAAAATGAGAGGTTGACTAACAGGAAGTACATGAGAGTTTGTAAAGGAGCATCAAAGATTACTGTAAACACAACCATGAGGTTTTCCAGAACAATAGCTACATAAAACATTGTAGAGAAGATAAGTAGGAAATGCTTCATTGGTCTCTAAGTAGAAAAACCCAGGAACACAAATTGAGAAACCACAGAGAAATTTTGTTTGTTCATTGTTTTTTATAACCTGAAGAGATAAAAGACAAATACTGTTAAAGAAATGCACCGGAGCTATTGAAAGATGTAGATGTCATTTGGCTTAAGATTCTGACGTTAAAGAAAAATCTTCACCATTAGTCACAAATCCTTTGAAAAAGTGATGCATTAGTTTATTCCCTTAACAAATATCCACAGAACAGCTACTAGGTACTGTGTCACATTCTGGGATAAAATGCAGACTCCACCTTTATGTAGTTCCAAGTATAGGAGTAAAGCTATTCAATAAATACTTAATCACATAGTTAGATTATTATAATGTGATAAGTGTTGTGAAGAAAAAAAAGGATTGTGTGAACTGTAAGTGCTCATAACATTATCATCTGTTTTGGTTTGAAAGATGACATTTGTGCTAAAATCCAATTGATGAACAGTAAGGGTGGGAAGAATGATATTGATGATGCAAATGATATGGGAACTCACTGAAGCATGGCAGAAAAATTTGGAATAATGCAAGAAGATCAGTAATGGTTTAGACAAGACAGGATCTTATAGTGCATGTTAAGAATCTAGTCTTAATTTTAGAAATCATAGTAATTTATTGTATCAAAAAAGTGAAATAATCATATTTGTGCCTTAAAAAGTTTACAGCAGCAGCAAAATCAAGGAAGCAGCAGAGATTTCAGAAGGAAGAAAAACAGACCAAGAAATTTTTCTTAATGTAATAACAATAAATGAAAGAAAATATTTAGCTACTGGGGCAATGGTTACATAATTATTTATAAAAAGGAAAAATTAGAAATAACATTAGTCACAATAATAGGAAATTCAATTATTCATGTTATGTCTAACTAAGAATGGCTTTAACCTTTATGGAAAAATAATACCAATGAAAAATGTTTATGCTATACCTTTAATTAAAAAGAGCTGTTTAGAAAAGATAATGCATAGAAAGTACATTTTACAAAAGTGTTCTACATGATCTTGCTATGATGGATACAGGCCATATTAATTTACAACAAAGTTTATAAAAGTGCAGGGTCCAAAATGTAAACCATAATGTAATCCATTTACCATGGTTGATAGCTATGCTTCAATATTTGTACAACAGTTGTAATAAACATATGATCCACATATGATATTAATAGGAGAAGGGGTAAAAGGGGAAGGGTGTTTTGTATATGGGAGTCCCCTGTACTTGTTACGTGACTTTTCTGTAACCTAAAACTGCTTTGAGGAATAAATGAAAAACAGTAAGACAATGGGAGAATAAATGGAACAAAATGTCATTGTACATATAGGACAACAGATCTTACAGTGATGAAAGGCAAAATGTCAAAAAAAATTGAATTTTTTAATTTTTTATTATCCCAAATTTTTATTTATTTTATTTTTTTGTATTTTATTTCTTATTTTTAAAATTACCTTTATTATTTCATTTTCTTATTAATTTATTTGGCTATTTATTGGCTTCATTTTTGAAGAAGTTTTAGATCACAGAAGGGTTACATCTGTGGCAGGGAAGGCTTATTCTTATAGCGTGTCAATGATGGAGGATTCATGGGAGGAAGCTCACCTGGGCATACATATAAGGCATAAAAATGTGTTCAAATGTTCATAAGGCATTGTCATGGTGGGTGATTAAATAACTGAAAGAATATCAAATTCCCATCCTGGGGGGGCTCTGCCACATTCTCTAATGGATCAGCAAGAATCTTCCAAGTACAGGGGCAATGACTAGTGAAGGAGGATGGTCCATTGACGGGCCCTTGATATTGATGAATATGCATATGAACATTTACTCTTGAAATTGAAACTTAGCCAATTATTATAGGGTGCCTAAGAGCTGCCTTCTGGGAGACTCTTTTTTGCTCAAATGTGGCCTCTCTCTAAGCTGAACTCAGCATGTAAATGCATTACCTACCCCCCAGCATGAGATATGACTCGCAGAGATGAGCATCCCTGGCACCAAAGGATTAATACCAAGCACCAACTAGCAATACAACTGGGAAAAGACTTTGACCAAAAAGGGGAAAGGAAAAGACAAATTAGTTTATATTGCTAAGAGACTTCAAAGTGAGTTGGGAGGTCATCCCAAAGGTTACGCTTATGCACATCTCAGCAGGATCTCATTGACTGCCAAAGTAAATATTACCTCAAATATCAGGGCTTCTGAGGGCTCTGGAGACATCTAGACTCTATAGTCAGAGAGCACATAGCTTAGGAATTTGGTGTCTTGCCAGTGGGCCCTACTTTGGAATTTATGCTCCCCAATGTGACAGAGTTGGACACAATTGTGATTTCCCTACACATGGCTCTTCTGTCCTTCTATTTGAACCTATAATTAACACTAGAGTTGGTGGGTATATGTCCAAAAGTCTTAAATTTTTGGTCTTTCCATGCTCCAGCTGGGCTCTGAATCTCAAAAGAGTTGCATCACCTACTCTCCAGTTCATTGATCTCACCTAGGACAACAAACATGGAGGTGATGATGGACAACTACCATCCCAAGAAAGCAGAGAGTCTACAACTGCAAACAAGAAAGTCCCAACCATCAGCCCTATGGGACCACAGCCCCCTCTCAATTAGAATCCCAGAATCCTCAGGATTGGGGAATGAACTATGGACTAAAGTACACTTACTGGAATTCAACTGTAGACTTATTGTCATTCAAGCAATGGAAGAAATTATATCCTTCATGTGGAGGCTTTGGCAACTGGATGTTCTGAGTGTATGGAGAGGGAAAAACAGATATAACATGGTGGAATTTTTGGGACTTGGGAATTGTCCTGAATACATTGCAATGATAGATACAGGCCATTATAAACCTTGCCATAACATACAGAATTGGGTGGGAGAGAGTGTTAACTACAATGTAAACTTTAACCCATGTTTATCAGCAATGGTCCAAAATGTGTCCATCAATTGCAATGAATGTACCTTACTATGAATGGTGTTGTTAATATGGGAAAATGTGGGAGGTGTGGGGAGTGGGGCATATGGGAATCCCCTATATTTTTATATGGCATTTGTGTAATCTAAGTATCTTAAAAATAAATAAATTTAAAAAGCCTAGAAAATAAAATATAGATAAGCAACAAATTTTTTATCTCTGGGCTTATATTTATTCATATTGTTGAACTATATGAATTTACTATTTCCATAGCTCAAAAATGATTAAATCATAATTTTACAGATTTTAATCTAGCATATTAACATATTTTTTGAACATGATTTTCGAACCTACTTTATCTTTTAGCAACCAGACATTATTGATTCTTGTTCCACACCAGAAATGAATAAAATTGGTTCCCCACTTGCACTGCCACACCAAAATTTCATCCAGGCTGCATACCACACAAAACCCTTCTTTCTCATGTATTCATCTTCCCTGTATCATTCCACACAATGTCTAGATTCTAACTTAGAATCTAAGCAGGAGAGCAGTATAAGCTGGTGGGAGCAGCAAGGACCCATTAGAGTCAAGAAGAGTCAAGGTTTGGTAGAAAGAGTTGTGTTAAAATTTATGGACATGGAGTGGGCATTATAATGAAAAGGAAAACTAGAAGCAGTGATGTTAGGAGGCCCCATCATAGTGGCACTGGATTGTGAATTTTATAATCAGTACCTGGGGGAAAAAAAAACAGAATTGAGCAAAACAGAATAAGTCAATCACTGAAAAGAATGGCAACAAATGGCTATTGCAAGGAAATATAGCCAAGTACCTAAAAGATTTTGATGATGCTATATTAGGATTTTAAAAATTGCTTATCCTGAAATGCAAAATATATGTTCAGTATGATCATCATTAAAGAAAAATGAAGACAATTATATTAAAGACTAAGAGATTATAGAGTAAAAAGAAACTTCTAATCATTTTTTCTAAATAATAGAAAATATATATGAATTTGTTGATTCTTTCTCCTTTCCTTGTATGTCAAATATTAAGGATGTCATAATTTTTGTCAAGTGCCCTCTGCTGATACAGTTCAATAAGAGAAAATATCAAGTAGGAATATGGATGATTTCAGTTAAAATACATGATCGTGTACTAACTCCAAAATGAGGATTTCTAAGTGAAATGAAAAAAGGAAAAGTTACACAAACAGGTAATCCACAATTGAAAAAATACAAGTGAAAATTAGACTCATTTAATGCTATTTAACCTCACCAGTTTTTGCAAAAATGCAATTTATAGCATAACTTTTTAATTTGTTTTTCCTTATCAGTTTGCAAAAGACTGATAAGTAATAGAGATATAAATTGATGCCAATAGTGTACTCAAAGGAGTCTTCGTAATAGGAATTCTTATTGCATTATGGTGGGAGTAGAAATAAATAATATTTAATAGAATTTTAAATGTACAAATTTAGCCAACAACAGATCCCTGAGGGTTATATTTATGTATATTTGTATCCATTCTTATGTTGATTGCACCCTTATTTCAACAACACTACAAAAGTATTGTGGAGAAACAAAACGTTCATTAATATATAATTTTGAGGGGAGAATCCATTTTTTAATTTTTTAAAATATATTTTTATTATGGAAGTTGTGAGCTTTACAAAACAATCATGCACATGTGTAGAATTCCTATATAACACAACTTCACCAACACACCACACTGTTGTGGGACATTTGTTAAAGATTATAAGATAATGTCATCAACCAACTACTACTAACTATGGTCCATAGTGTATTTTTGGAATATTTTTTCCATATCCCCCTATTATTGTCACAGTACAACTTTGGCATTAATGCAAGAATATTATAGTACTGCTGATAACTATAGCCCATAGGTTATATTGTATTTTTTCCATGATTCTCCACATTCCCACCACCTTGCAATAGTGATGTAAATACATTCTAGTTCACAGAAAGACATTATTGCACCTTTACTATTAACAATAATTCTCATCCACCTCCAGGTTCACTGTTATTCAGTCCCTATATTATTCTCTAGCTTTCTTTCAATTGGCATTTACATCCCTAGTCTACCTTTTTCAGCTACAATTCCTTTCATAAAGCAGCTGCTCTTCACTATAATGTGTTACCATCAAATCTATCCATCACCACACTTTTACAGACAAAATACTTAAAACTTCTACATACATTAAGCATCAGTACTCCTTCTCAGCCCTCCTCTTATCTCCTAATAACCGATACTCTGTGTTTTAACTCCATGCATTTATTCTTTGTATTTAGTTCATATTAGTGAGACCATGCAATATTTGTCTTTTTGTGTCTGGATTATTTCACTAAGCATAATGTCTTCAAGATTTATCCATGTTATCATATGTGTCCCAATTTCATTTCTTCTTACTGCAGCATAGTATTTCATCACATGTATATACCACATTTTGTTTATCCATTCATTGGTTGATGGACACTTGTACTGTTTACATCTTTTGGCAATTGTGAATAACACCGCTATGAATGTCTGTGTGAAAATGTCTGTTCACATCACAGTTGTCAGTTCTTCTCGATATATTCCTGTTAGAGAATTGCTGGATCATATGGCAGTTCTATATTCAGCTTCCTGAGGAACTGACAAGCTGTCTTCCACAGAGGCTGCACCATTTATAATCCCACCAACAGCGGAGTGTTCCTATTTCTCCACATCCTCTCTAGCACTTATTGTTTTCTGTTTGTTTGTTTGTTTGTTTTTAAATAATGGCCATTAGTGCAGTGTAAGATGATATCTCATTGCTTTGATTTGCATTTCCCTAGTAGCTAGTGATATTGAAATTTTTTTTCATGTGATTTTTGTTCATTTGTATTACTGCTTTGGACAAATTTCTATTTCTTTTATTGCTGTGTCTCTTTGTATAGAATGGAAATCAAACCCTTATCAGATATATGGTTTCCAAGTGTTTTCTCCCATTGAGTAAGCTGCCTTTTCACCTTATTGATGAAGTTCTTTGAATGACAAAAGTGTTTAAATTTCAGGAAGTCCTATTTTGCCATGTTCTTTCATTGCTCGTGCTTTCAGTGTAAGGTTTAAGAATCCACCACCTACCACCAGGTCTTGAAGATGTTTTCCTACATTTTATTAAAGGAACTTTATAGTTCTAGCTTTTTCATGTAGCTCTTTGATCCATTTTGAGCTAATTTTTGTATAAGATGTGAGATAGGGTCCTTTTTCTTTCTTATGAATATGGATATAAAGTTCTACCAGCACCATTTGTTGAATAGACTGTTCTGCCCCAGGTGGGTGGGTTTGAAAGGTTTTTCAAAAATCACTTGACAATAGGTGTGAGGGTCTGTTTCTGAGCCATCAATTCAGTTCCATTGGTCTATGTGTCTATCTTTATGCCAGTGCCATCATGTTTTTACCACTGTAGCTAGGTAGTATGATTTTAAGTCAGGAAGTGAGAGTCCTCCAACTTCGCTTTTCTTTTTAAAGATGTTTGCCTATTTTGAGCTTACACTTCTAAATAAATTTGATAATTGTGTTTTACACTTGTTTAAAAAATGCTGGCAGAATTTTTATTAAGATTATATTGAATCTGTATATAAATTTGGGTAGAACTGCCATCTTAATGATATTTAGTCTTCCAATCCATGAGGATGTAATGGTCTTCAAATTAGTTAGGTCTTTTGGGATTTCTGTTAACAATGCATTGTAGTTTTCTGAATACAATTGCTTTATATCATTGCTTAAGTTTATTCCTAACTATTTGAGTCTTTTAGCCACTATTGTAAGTGGAATTTTTTTCCTGACTTCCTCCTCAGATTACACATTACTAGTGTATAGAAACACCACTGATTTTTTGCATATGGTCTTGTATCCTGACACTCTACTGAAATCATTTATTATTTCTAGCAGCTTTGTTGTAGATTTTCCCAGACTTTCTAGGTATAGGATCGTATCACCTGTGAATAATGAAAGTTTTACTTTTTCCTTTGCTATTTGGATGCTTTTTATTTCTTTTTCTTGCCTGATTGCTCTAGATAGGACCTCTTGCACTATATTGAACAACAATGGTGACAGTGGGCATTCTTGTATTTTTCTTGATCTCAATGGGAAAGCTTTCAGTCTTTCACCCTTGAGTACAATGTTAGCTGTGCGTTTTCCACATATGGCCTTTATTATGTTGAGAAAGTTTCCTTCCATTCCTGTCTTCTTTTGAAGTATTTTTATTAGCAAAGGATGCTGTATTTTGTCAAATGACTTTTCAACATCAATTGATAGAATCATGTAATTTTTCTTCTTTGATTTATTAATGCCTTGTATTACATTGATTTTCTTTTGTTGAACCCCCTTTGAATACCTGATA
>JAQZBX010003748.1:36262-63847 GCA_029593785.1 Cabassous unicinctus
ATATGGCCTTTATTATGTTGAGAAAGTTTCCTTCCATTCCTGTCTTCTTTTGAAGTATTTTTATTAGCAAAGGATGCTGTATTTTGTCAAATGACTTTTCAACATCAATTGATAGAATCATGTAATTTTTCTTCTTTGATTTATTAATGCCTTGTATTACATTGATTTTCTTTTGTTGAACCCCCTTTGAATACCTGATGTAATACCCCCTTGATCATGATGAATAATTATTTTAATGTGTTGTTGGATTCGATTAGTGAGTATTTTGTTGAGGATTTTTGCATCCTTATTCATTAGGGAAATGGGTCTGTAATTTTTTTTCCCAAAATATCTTTATTTGACTTTAGTATTAGGGTGATATTGGCTTCATGGAATGAGTTTGAAAGCATTCCTTCTTGTTCAGCTGTTTGGAAGAGCTTAAGTAAGATTAACATTAAATCTTTAAATTTTGTAGGACTCACTTGTGAAAACTTCTGGTTATGTGCTTTTCATTTTGGGGAGTTGTTTGATGACTGTTTCAATCTCTTTACATGTGATTGTTGAAGTCATCTATTTCTACTAGGATCAGTGTAGGTTCTTTATATGTTCCTAGGAATTTTCCCATTTCATCTATATTGTCTGGTTTGTTGATGTACAATTGTTCATAGTATACTCTTATGATCTCTCTTAGCTCTGCGGGATCAGTGATAATGCCCCCATTTTAATTTTTTATTTTATTTATTTGCATCTTCTCTCATTTTATAGGTCAGTCTAGCTAAGGGTTTGTCAATTTTTTTAATCTTCTCAAAGAGCCAACTTTTGGTTTTATTAATTCTCTCTATTGTTATTTTGTTCTCAATTTCATTTATTTCTGCTCTGATCTTTGTTATTTCATTCCTTCTACTTGCTTTGGAATAATTTCTCTTCTTTTTCTAATCCCTCTAGCAGAGTAGTTAGGTCATTGATTTTAGCTCTTTCTTCTTTTTTAATGTAAGCATTGAAGGCTCTAAATTTCCATCTCAGCACTGTCTTTGCTGCAATCCATAAGTTCTTATATGCTGTGTTATCATTTTCATTAGTTTTGAGATTTTACTGATTTCTCACACAATTTCTTCTTTGACTCACTGATAATTTAAGAGTGTGTTGCTTAATCCCCATATAATTGTGAATATTTCCTCTTTCTGCCTCTTTGATTTCCAGCTTTATTCCATTATGATCAGAGAAAGTGCTTTGTATAATTTTGATCTTGTTGAATTTATTGTGATCTGCTTTGTGACCCAACATATGGTCAATCCTGGAGAAATATCCATGTGCACTTGAGAAGAATTTATATCCTACCATTTTGGGGGTGCAATGTTCTGTATATGTCTATTAGGTTTAGTCCATTTATCACATTATTCAGTTTCTCTGTTTCTTTATTGATCCTCTGCCCAAATGTTTCATCCATTACTAAGAGTGGTGTATTATCTAGTTCTCTTTTCACTTTTGTGAGTGTTTGCCTCATGTGAAAAATATGGAAATCACCCTTGCATATGGGCCATTCTAATCTTCTCTATGTTCTTCCAATTATCATATATGTGCAGCTGACGTGAGCACCATTAATATATAATTTTTAATCAAATTATATGACATCTATTTAATGAAATAATATGCAGCCATTCAAACAAAACTTGCAGAAGATAATCAACAGTATTATTCTGTGTGAGTAAACATCAAAATATCATAAACAACAAATGCCAAACTTTTGAGAGTTATTAATCAAATAAAATGTGATTATAGGTGTCTTTAACATCCTGACATCCTTGTCTCTGTATTTAAAAACCTTTTAAAAATAATTAACATTCATTAATTAAAATATTGATTTTCAGACACAAAATGAGACATTAAGATGGGCAGCACGTTACATTAAGAAATACTGCAAACACATTGAAAAAAAATGAAATAATGTTTTACTTGTAGGAGAAAAATTCTACACTTGGCAAAAATCAAAGCTTTCAGTATAGAATAAAATTCCACCAAGGGGCCCATCCTGAGGTACAATCTTTATATTTTTAATTATATATATATAATATTTATAAATATATTTACTGTATATATATATATGAGAGATGATAACAGGAGAAAAGTGAAATAGAATTAAGCAAGCGAGAGGTCAAAAGAGAGGCTATAAGGCAAGTAGTTTCTGTGAGGCATGGGTTTGTTTACAATCCTGCTTAAACACCTTCAATGACTGCTACACTTTTGTAACAAAGTTTCAGACTCCATCCGTAAGTAATTTGAGACTCCTCTATATCCCTTGTCTCTTATCTTGCCTCTTCCTTACTCCCACAGCCTTCCAAGTATCATCAACTACTTGAAGAACCCTGTTTTTGTCAGTTAGTTGGTTGGTTGGTTTCTATGCCTAAATGGATGTGTGCATTCTTCAAGTTCTGCTAATTGCTTCTAATCCTACAAGTCACAATTCATGTACTACTTCCAGAAGAACAGTTCCCCCCTTCTTCTAACATGCATTAAACCTATTATTTTATGTTCTCATGCCATGTTGTGAAAACAAGTGCCAGACTATGCATACTATATATAACTGACATTTGTTTTTATGGTTATCATTCCTACTGAGTCTATGAGCTCGGCAAGGACAGAGATAGTGCTTCTTTATAAATTCTTAAAAATGTTCAATAAATGGATAGATGGATGAATGGATGGTTATTGGACAATAGTTTCAGGTATTCAATATGTTGCCCTATTTTTTATACTATCCTTAGAGTGGCAAATTAAATTTTCAATTTAAAAATATTTTAAGCATCTAGGAGGAGAATTAATCCTTCACAATCTAGCTGGCATTAGTCCAACGCCAAAAATGTGAATCTAAAAATTCTAAAGGAGTCTCACCCAAAAGAGAATCTAAAGCCAGTATTTACTTTTGAGACTCATATGTGTATCTTTTTAATTGTTACTTTTGGTTAACAAAGATGTAAGGGGCAGACTATAATAAATAACATTTCCTACTGAATAACATGCAGCAGTAAATGAGAAAAGAGGGAGTTGTAAAAAATGTGTAGACCTGTTAAAACCTACTGTGCTAAAGCAGAAGCCCTTAGGGTCCAATGTGTAATTTCATGTGTATTGAAGTTAGGGTTGCCCAGGGAGTGGGGTTAGATATATGAGCTTTATTGCTAATATTCCTTCCAGGCCCATTACCACCAAAGAGAATTTTGATCTATCATTTATCACTTAATTATTTGTTTAACTAATTATCTGTGTCCCAACATTTTTCTTAGAGAAGAAGTTCATTATCTTTCAGAATCTTCCACCATGAGTCTTATTCTTATATATTTTTTAAAATTCCTGAATCAAATGATATACTCTAACCCTGGTGAAGCTAAGGCACTTAAATATGATTACATTATCAAAAAATATATTTCTTTCAAGTGAGAATAATGCCCAGAATATAATATTTTTTCCAGAGGACTATATGTAAAACCTGCAATATCTATTAGTATATAATTCCTCTTCACCTGTTCATGCACCCATATACATTTTATTCCCACTAGCATGAAACCTGGAATAGCTCTAGAGTCACACTTACACTGTCATGTTTTTCCATGGAAATTATAATGTCAAGCTTGATGCAGAAAATAAAAGTTGCCATTGAAATCCCCTAGAACAAATACCTTATGAAACAACTGACAGAATTACTCTAATTCAACTGTGTAGGAGGTAGAATGAAAGAAACAGTGAGATTTAATGAGTTTTCAAAAAACATCAAAGTGTCTTCAAACAAGTACCCTTAATACTCTGTTATTCAAAACTTTCCAGTGCTTCCTGGAGTGGCAAATTAAATTGGAATATAGATATAATCCAATTTATAGAAAAACACATGTAGCCTGAATCAAAGATTCTAACTTACCCTTGCTCAAACTTAGCACAAGAAGGTATTCAATAAATATCTGCTCAATTGTATATGAGAGAGTAAACCTTATATTACTGGCATTTCTGCAGATAACCAGTTTTAGTTTCACCTTACCCTCTTACCTTCATAAGGGAAGTGCAAGGACCCCAAGCCCACCTTTAGCAGAAACCCACAGCTTTAAGAAAATAAACTCCCCTTGGTCCCTAGTATTTCTTTCCCCTCTATTTTCCCCTTTCCTTTTTGGAATCCATGTGAGAAAAATAAGCACCCCAGGCTGCCCCTTTGAATTGAAATTTACAACTCTATATAGATAATAACTTTTTCCCTCCCTAATGGCCTTCTGCTTTTAGAAAGATAAACTAACTTAGCTTCTTTGCTTTTGTAACCCCGCTTGCCCACTTGTTCAGGAATTTGCCCACTTAGTGTACCTATACAAACATAAACATTTTTTATAAACATAAAAATCAAAAAAGGGTGCTCAAATTTTTTGGAGATTTAACTCTCCTCTCGACCCACGTGTAATAAACTTGGTTCTTCTGTGCTCCCAAGAGTGCCATTTGGGTTATTTCTGGTAGGCCACAATATTTGGTTCCCTGACTGGGAAACCCAGGCCCATTGTGCCTCTGGCTTGGGGCTGATGGGCATGGCCAATGGCAATCTCCAAGCAAATGAGGTGGGTGCCACTTATCCTCTTGACGAGACCTCCTTCTGAGGCGGTCCCTGTAGGCCACATCCTTACACCCTGGCCTGACTCAGCGGGGAGGTGGACTGAACAGTGCCAGAAGACTCTGGAAAGGTAAAGTCCTGGGTGCCAAGCCCGCAGTCAAGCCCATCTCCAGACAGAAGAGGAGACTGATCACCCCCTGAAACCTCTAGTACCAAGATTCCAGAATAGGACAATCCCTGTGGAAGGGACTGCATAACCTCTAAGTGACTGTGTGAATAAATGTGGATGACAGGGGCTTGCACCTGCTGTACCAGTCTGTGACTCCTCGGCTAATGCTACGGAGCCAGTGTGGGCCCCAACCTGTTTTCTGCGGCTACGTCATATGGCACAATGGCTCACCTGGAAATTGTCCAGGTGCCTTAGCTAAGATGAGCCTAAGTTCTCGTGAGAGATGTGAACAGGCAGGCAAATGAGTGGCCTTGAAAGAGGCACCCTTTCCTTTGTCTGTCTTGCGCCACTAACGCAAGGTATGGGTTTATCACAGTCAAAACCTACTGTCTTAAACTGCATGCTCAAAAATTTCAAGAAGGGTTTTTCTGGAGATTATGGCATCTGGATGAACCCCGGCACCCTCCGAGCCTTATGTGAAGTAAAGTGGCCCACTTTTAATGTTGACTGGCCCTCGCAAGGGACCCTAGATATAGCCAGGGTCTGTGCAGTGTGGCTGGTGGTCACAGGAACTCCTGGCCACCCTGATCAATTTCCTTACATCGACTCTTGATTGGAGATAGCCCAGACTCTGCCCCCTTGGGTTCGATTGTGTGTTGGGAAAAAGGGACAGAGCAGGGTCCTGGTTGTACAAGAAATGGGGCTCCGGAAGCCAGTCATTCATCAAGGGTCCTCAGAGGAGGACCCACCCCCACCCCCACCGTCATATGTTCCAGCCACTCTAGCCCTTCCTCCTGGCCCGAGAGCACAGGCAGATCTTCCAGAAACACCCCCACCTTCAGTTTCTCCTCCTAGCCTGGGAATACAGACAGATCTCTCAGCAACACCTCCACCTTCAGCCCCTTCCGGGAACATCGACCCCTCTGAAAAAAGCCCTGCAACCCCACTAGCAAGGAGAATCCAGTCAGCACAACCTGCATTACAGATGCCCTTCTGTGAAACACAAGGTCCAGCCCATATTGGCAAAAATGAGACCATCCAACCTGGAAAGCCTGTGTGATACTACCAGTCCTTCACCATTACAGACCACTTAAACTGGAAGCACCACACCCCTCCTACTTGGAAAAACCCCAGGCCCTTATTGATTTCATGGGATCTATTTTCCAAGCCCACTGTCCTACTTGGGATGTTTGCTACCAACTCCTCCTCACTTATTTAATATGGAAAAAAGGCAATGAATTCTGACAAAAGACCAAAAGTGTCTGCAAGAGCAGGCCCCTACTGGTGTCTTAAACCCAAAAGATTAGTCATGAAAAGAAGCACCAGAAACCCAGCCTAACTGGGACTTCAGCACTGAACAGGGACTGGCTGAACTCCAGGAATACCGGGAAGCGCTCCTCTGAGGGGTCCAAAAAGCGGCTAAACAACCCACAAACATGACAAAAATGACTTTAGTTACTCAAAAGCCCAATGAGTCTCTGGGAGATTTCTACAAATGGCTTTGTGAGACCTTCAGGATCTACACTCTTTATGACCCAGAAGCTCCAGAAAATCAAAGGACAGTGAATGCTGCTTTTGTAGCACAAGCAGCAATGGACATTAAAAGAAAGCTCCAAAAATTAAAAGAGTTCGCGGGCATGAACATCTCTCAACTACTGAAACGTCGCCAATAAAGTATTCATCAATCAAGATAAAGTCACCAAACAAAAAGCCAGGAAGTGAATAAAACATCAAGCCTCCCTACTAGCAACAGCCTTAGAAAATCCTAACCCCACCAGATGAGAAGGACCACCTCAAAAAGGGGGGACAAGGACCAGAAGGGTGCCGCTGGCCAGAGACCAATGTGCTTACTGCAAAAAAAGTGGACACTGGAAAAATGAATGCCCCCAAAAGACTCAAGCACATAGAAGAAACATCCCTAAAGGGAAATACCAACCTGAGCCCCAAGACCATTTGTTTGGGCTGGCAGGACTCAGCCCTGAATAGGGGCAACTAGGCTCACTGGAACTTGGCCCCCATGAGCCCATGGTTAAATTACAAGTTGGGGGCCACTCAATGACTTTCATGATGGACACTGGTGCTAAACATTCTGTGGTCCCAACCCCCATCTCCCCCTTTAGTGGAAAAACCACTAACATTATAGGAGCGTCTGGGGACCAGTTAAACCAATGGCCTTTTTGCAAGTCAAGAACTTGCCAGCTTGGTGGCCATGAAGTAATTAATGAATTTCTGTACCTGCCTGAATGTTCAGTTCCCCTGCTTGGTAGGGATCTCTTAACCAAACTAATGGCCCAGGTTAACTTCAAACCTGAAGGGCCAGCAAGCTTAACCCTTGGGACCAGCCTCACTCTCCTCATCACCATGCCCCAAATCGAAGATTGGAGACGTCATACAGAAGAAAGTTCAGGTTAGAATCCAGAAAAACTGCTAGAACTTTTCCCCAGGTTTGGGCAAAAAAAAAATAACCCACTTGGAATGGCACGGAACCATGCACCCATCATCATCAACCTGAAGTCTGGAGCAATCCCGATCTGGCAGAGGCAGTATCCCATCCCCCGTGAAGCGCAATTTGGCATAGCTGAACATATAAACTGCCTAAAGAAAGAGGGGATCCTAATCAAATGCCAGTCACCTTGGAACACCCCATTATTGCCAGTAAAAGGGTCAGATGGGACCGGATATCGACCAGAGCAGGATTTACAAGCCATTAATAACGCTACTCTCACCTTACATCAGGTTGTTCCCAACCTGTACACCTTGTTAGGGCAGCTGCTGCCTGAAGTTGCCTGATTCATTTGCCTGGACCTGAAAGATGTCTTCTGCCAGTGGCTGGCCCACACAAGCCAGCCTCTGTTTGCCTTTGAATGGGAAGATCCCAAAACCCAGCAAAAAACTCAACTAACCTCAACCCGGCTCCCACAGGGCTTCAAAAACTCCCCTACCCTTTTCAGGGAAGCTTTGGAGCAGATTTGGCTGCCTACCCCTAGGAAAATTGCAGGTGTGCTCTCTGATAATATGTAGATGTTCTCCTGCTTGCCAGTGAAACGGAAAGACTGCTGGAGAGGGACCTAGACTCTCCTACAACTTTTAACACAGACTGGGTATAAAGTGTCTTGGAAGAAGGCTCAGATCTGTAAACAGCAGGTCAAGTACCTGGAGTTCAGCAATACGCAAAGGCACCGGATGCTCGGACCTGAATGAAAAAAGTGATCTACACCATCCCTACCACCACCACAAAACGACGGCCTTGCAAGTTCCTCGAAGCTGCAGGCTTCTGAATTCCTGGGTTTGCAGCAATGGCCAAGGCCCCTTACAAAGCTCTGGTGGGTCCAGAAAAAGAACCTCTTGCCTGGGGAGAAGCTCAACAGGGGGCCTTTCAAAACATCAAAAGACAACTAGGCCGAGCCCTCGCCTTGGGGCTCCCATATGTAACTGGAAACTTTAACCTATTAAATTAGCATTGGGGGTTCTCACAAAAACAGTCCGCCCCTGCCAAAGACCTGTTGCTTACTTCTCCAAGCAGCTGGACTCCATGGCTGCGGGATGGCCGCCCTGCCTAAAAGCCTTGGCAGCAACCATGACCCTCGTCAAAGAAGCCAACAAATTAGCTCTCAGACAGGCCATTCATGTTATAGTGCCACACTCAGTCATTGCCCTAATGAACTCACATAGGCGTCAGTAGATATTGAATCCCCAGCTCACACATTATCAAGGTTTACTCTGTGAAAACCCCAGAATGACAATAGAAACGGTGTGCAGTCTAAACCCTGCCACCTTTTTGCCAGGAGAGGAAAGGGCCCCAGAACACGACTCCATTAAAGTGACAGGAAAGGTTTACGCCAGTCACCCTGACCTCCAAGACAAACTGCTCCCTTCCCCAGATCAAATACTATTTACAGATGGGAGCAGTCTTGTTAAAAATGGGGAAAAGCTTGCTGGGTATGCAGTCACCACTAACGAACGGGTGGTGGAAGCAGCGTCTCTACCACGGGGATGGTCTGCGGAATGGGCAAAGCTCTGGGCGCTGGTCCGAGCCCTGCAGCTAGCCTCCGGACAAGTGGTAAACATTTACACTGACTCTAAGTATGCATTTGCTACCGTTCATGTCCACGGGGCAATTTTTTAAAAAGAGGTCTCCTAGCCGCAGGGGGATAAAAAACATCAAAAACAATAAACAATTCTCCAACTGTTAAAAGGAATCTGAAAACCAAAGTTGCCATCATCCACTGCTGGGGACATCAGAAAAAAATGGATATAGTCACTCAAGGAAACAAATTTGCTGACAAAGCAGCACAGGAAGCAGCTAAAAAAACCCCAGGGAATACAAATCCTGGAATTAACACAGCAACTGTCCCTCTTAGGACAAAAACCTGATCAACTAAGCTATACCCGGGAAAAACAAGAGTGGGCTAAAAGAGAAGGGGGAAGCCAAACCCCTGAAGGAGCTTGGCTGCTTCCGGTTAACTGGATTTTTGTGCCAAAGGGAGCCGCTCATGTCCTCATCCAGCAATACCACCAACTCACCCACCTAGGGAAAACTGCACTAAAAATCTTGCTCGGGAAATACTACTACATAGCCTGGTTAACGTCTCTCTGTGCCACCATTAGCAACCAGTGCCAAGTTTGTGCCAAAAACAGCCCCTTGCAAGGCCACCGTACTCCGGCAGGTATCCAGCACTCGGGAATGGCCCCCTTTGAAGATATCACAGTAGACTTCATGGAAATAAAACCAAGTCGGGGGTACAAATATCTGTTGGTGATGATATGCACCTTTTCAGGTTGGGTCAAAGCTTTCCCCATTCACACTGAAAAGGCAAAAAAAAAAAAATGACTAAGGCTTTGCTTAGAGAAATCATTCCACCGCACGGGCTACCGCTGTCAATTGGAAGTGACAATGGTCCTGCCTTCGTGGCTGCCATAGTCCAAGAGCTAGCAAAAACGTTAAAAATCAAGTGGGAACTCCATACTGCTTACAGGCCCCAGAGTACAAGGAAAGTTGAATGCATGAATCAAACCGTCAAAGCCACCCTAACGAAATTCTACCAGGAAACTGGTCTCCCCTGGGTAGACTTAATTCCCTTAACCCTTCTCCAAGTTAGGTGCACCCCAGGACCAACTGGCTACTCACCCTTTAAAATTCTATTTGGGTGGCCACCCTCAATTATCCAGGCATTCAAAAGAAATCTCAAAATTCTGGAGGAGGCTAACCAAGATTCCATTTTCCAGCAGCTAGAGAAAACTTTAGCTGAAATACATAAAACTGTCTTGGCCCAGAATCTCATCCCCCTGGGACACCCGGTGCACCACCACCAGCCAGGGGACCTAGTGTGGGTCAAAGACTGAAAAAAAAAAAACAACCCTCCAGCCTTCTTGGACAGGTCCACATACAGTAATCCTTGTAACTCCCACCGCTCTTAAAGTTGCAGGCATCAATCCTTGGATCCATCATTCCAGGGTCAAGAAAACACATCTTGATAAAGAGCAGGACAGCTGGACAGCCCAAGCCGTACCCAGCCATCCATTGAGAGTGCAAGTCACCCGGGATCCTCAAGCACTGACCTCATTGAACGCTGGCTGAATGGACCCCTGCTCCTGGTGGCTCCTGTGCTTATACAGGCCTGATCGCCTTGTTATTTAGAGTTGGACTCACTGCTTTGGCCCCTGCAGACTGGACTGCTGTGAATAGAGACCTAATTGCAATTGCTTACTGGTGTAGGATGTTTCTGTGCCTTAACTTGCTTGTCCTTTACTTCCTCACCCCCTCCCTAAAAGGCGATACCCATCACCAAAATCTATGGCAGCTACAAGTTAGTCAAAGCTGGGGCAAACAATCCGCGGTGGATGCTTCAGTCCCATTCCTGGCAGGGGCAACTTCAGCCTTACACTTTGTTGGCTGCCCCTTTCCCGGGGGCCAGTATGAGGGCATGGGGGTATGGGGCAGCCAACAAAGTGTAAGGAGTGTAATCTTGGATTGCCTTGCAAGCATCAAATATTACAGAGCCTCAGTTGCAGCTATGGGAGTTGCAGCTATGGGAGTTATGACAAATACCTCTGCTGAGACACCCATAAAGGTGGAGGATTCTGCCACTCTTGGAGCTTGCTAGTAGGTGCCACCACTCCTTGGAAAGGAGTCCCACTGACTTCTCCATATCTCCCACAGAAAATCCCCATGCTAACAATTGGTGCCCCATAAAGAATTATAAAGGCATCAAAAAGGGGGAATGACAAGGGAAGCGCAGGGACCTCCAACCCTGTCCTCAGCAGAAACCCACAGCTTCAAGAAAAGAAACTCCCCTCTGTCCCTAGTTTCTCTTTCCCCTCCATCCTCCCCTTTTCTCCTTGGAATCCAGATCAGGAAGATAATCACCCCAGGCTTCCCCTTTGAATTGAAATTTACAACTCTATACAGATAATGACTCTTTTCCCTCCCTAATGGCCTTCTAGAAAGTTAAACTAACCCAGCTTCTTTGCTTTTGTAGCCCTGCCTGTCCACTTGCTCAGGAATTTGCCTGCTTAGTGTACCTATATAAACTTATAAAAATCGAAAAAGAGTGCTCAGAGTTTTTGGAAATTTAACTCTTCTCTGAGCCCGTGTGTAATAAACTTGGTTCATCCATGCTCCCAAGAGTGCTGTTTGGGTTATTTCTGGTAAGCCACAACAACCTGACCTAAAAAGAAGAGAAAAGGATATCAGAAAGAAATAACTCAGTTATGCCTAGATCATGTAAAAAAATGTTTCTATTCTTATGAACTGTTATTATTCTTTGGACATAACTATAGGAAAGAATTAATTCTCCAGCACTAACATCAGTTTTCAATGTCCACTTGAAGCCTTAATGACCAACCAGTCCTAATTATATTTATGTGAGAAATACTGTCATAGAATTCCAACAGCCTGAAAAAGAAAGAAATATTAGAATCTTGGTTTAAAGTAAAATTTAGGTAAAGGAAAACAAAGCAAACAAACAAATAAACACAACAATGAAAAATTTACAATAAAGAAAATCAGATAAATCTCTTTAAGTAGAATCAGTATATTTGTTGATGGAATGTCATTTTTTACATTCCATACATTCAGAATTAAATCAGTAAAGTAAAAATAGTTATTTTAAAAAAACATTAAATAAGCACAGTTGAAAATCCTGTTTTGAAGTATACTCATGAAAATGTCTTAAGAAACTCTGCACAATCATTCTCATTTTGATGAAGTTAAGTCTAAGATTAAATAAGCCCTATGTCACCCTGTTGAACATGGAGCAAAGACTCAAACCCAAATCTGTATGATTGCAGAGATCATTTCATCTATTAGTATAAAATAAGAAATCTCTTTTAAATCATTATTATAACATATTAATAAGGGTTCCCAGTTTTATGTACCTTTACCTTCACAATCACTGTGCAAAATACATCATGTCATAATTATAACAATACCATAGGTTAAAGAGCAGTAGGTTTTCACTTAATAGTTTAGAAATGAGAACTGTAGAATGTGACTAACTTAAAGTAAGTGACAGGGACTAGAATTAATATAACCATCAGATTCAGCCCTGCTGTCAGACAAAAATAAAAGTCAGGAGGCTGCTCAGGAAAGAAATTTAAACAAATAAAAAATCCAAATGCACACACCTTCTCCACAAGCCTTAAAAGTTATAATAAGAATTCCTTTAAAACACATAGTTTTAGATGAAATAGAAATTCAAACTTGATTGTTGTTAATGAAATTGCTATTAGTCACTTCCAGGGTTCTAAATATTAAGCCAAGTTCTTCATAAATTGTAAATAGGAGTTTAAGAGAGGTTGAGAAATTTTGTGAGACAATTGTTTAAAACGGAGAAGGCAAAAATAGGATACAAAGTTATGTGGAATATTTAAATTAGGTGCATTCACAAGAATGAGTTTTGTTGATAATAAAAAAATAAGTTATCAAAAATAGTTGAGAATATGATAAGGTAGAGAGATAAAGCTTAGCTCTTACTAAAACAATTGAGAGAGCATCTAGGGCTGCCTTGGCGACCTGTTTAGGGGTATAGCAGACCAGCACACTGCTTCACAATTAACAGAAGAGTTGGAGACAGAAAGGAGGGAGCTGAAATTGCACATGGTGAGTTATTGATCCTCCAGGCTTCCAGGAAGGCCTCCCCTCCTCCATCCCTGAAATACCAGGTGAGGCTAAATCGCCTGGCAAATAGTGTCTGAAGAAGAGGAGAACAGACTTCTTCCTCCCTGACAGCACCTCTAGATATATAAAGCAGGAGGGTGCTCTGGACCATTTAGCAGGGTGCTAGAAAGAGAAGGAAGCAGACGAAAAATCTTGAGTTTCTGCTGCCTGTGGCTGGAAGTGGTGCTTATACCCCGCCATCAGGACAAACAGCAGCAGGCTTCCTTCTTCAAAAGGAGTGTGCAGGCAACCTCGCTGAGAGGAGAAGGGGCCAGAGACGGTGGAGAGTGGTCTCTTTGTGGTTATTTTAGCCAGCTGAGCACCCCTTGGTTCCCTGGTTTGATCCCTGGCTCCTCTCTGAGAAGCAATACAAGATTGTCAAGCATCCAATGAAACTTTATTACAGGGAACATATTGACATCCTGGTTGTATTAGCTTTTATTGGATCTATTATTGAAAAAAAAAAAAGAGTTTCCTTTTTTACTTTCCTTATTTTACTCACTAAATCCTGGATGAAAACCTTCAGGGAACAGACTGCAAGGTGATTATTGATTGTTGACTAGCAACAGCCTGAGAAGATCACTAGGGGTCTAAGAGAAAAGGATCTTTTACCTTGTCTATCTGGGGTTTTGATCCTTTTCCTGCCATCTTCCTCTTTTTCTTTTTTTTTTTTAAATGAAAAACAAAAACAAAAAATGAGTAGCTGCTCTCTTGATCTCTTGTTGTATTCCCCTCTTCCTTTGTTTCTCTGTTAGTTTTTTCTCTTTTTCTTTTGTTTCCCAATTTTCTCTACCTATGCTATATCTTTTCCTTGCTTCTTCCTTATATTTTTGGTTTACTTTTGTTGTTCTTTCATTCCACCTCTTTGGACTTGGTCTTCAATTTTTCTTGTACTCATATTTCTCTCTCCCCTACTTTCTCTGTGTTTTTTTTTCTTTTCTGTTTTTTTCTTTCATTCCTTCTCTCTTCTACTTTTCTTTTCCTTTCTTTTCATCATTCTGGACTTTTAATTCAATCTATATTTTTCTCCATTCTGTTTCATGTTGTGTTGTTTCTATTCCACTTTTCTAATCTTATTCTTCTGTATTTCTTATCTCAGTTAATTATTCAGTTGCCTACATCTTGTACAGTCCCTTTTCTACCTTTTACTATTATTACTACTATTACTCATTCTCTCTTTCTATCTCTTCCTATTTCTCTGGTAATAACATTTTTTTCAAAAGAGCATAGAGAATGGCAAGGAAATAGAATAAGAGGAATGAAGTGTCAAAGTGAAACCTTACCACACTCAAAAACAACAAAATAAAACCATAGAGCAGAGAGAGAAGCCAATCAACTGAATAAACAAAGATAAACAGATGACTAGATATCAACAAAAAAATACAAGCCACACTAAGTAGCAGGAAGACATGGCCCAGCACAATGAAAAAACAAATAAAGTGAAGATATGCAGAACATGGAGAAACTAATCAGAGCTGCCCAAACAAATATCATGACTCAACTTAATGAAGTGAAGGAAGAGATTAAGGATATTAAGAAGACACTGGGAGAATAAACTGAAGAAATTCTAAGCATACATAAAAAGATAACAGATATGATGGTGATGAATGGCACAATCCAAGAAATCAAAAATACAATGGAAGCACACAAGAGCAGATTTGAACAGACAGAGGAAATAAATAGCAATGTGGAAGACAGTAAAACTGAAATAAAACAGATAATAGAACAGATAGATAAAAAAAAAAATAGAAAAAAACCAGCAGGGACTCAGGGACTTGAATAACACCATGAAACACACAAACATATGCATGATAGGCATCCCAGAGGGAGAAGAGAAGGGAAAAGGGAGATCAGGAGTGTGGGAGGAAATAATAGCTGAAAACTTCCCAACCTTATTGAAAGAGATGGATGTACATATCCAAGAAGGGCAGTGTACCCCAAACAGTATAAATCCCAACAGGCTTGCTTACTCCAAGACATATATTTGTTAAATTGTACAGTCCTCAAGACAAAGAGAGAATACTGAAAGCAGCAAAAGAAAAAAACATCATGTACAAAGGAAGCTCAATAAGATTAAGTGCTGGTTTATCATCCAAAAAAATGAAGACCAGAAGTCAGTGGTATGACGTAGTTAAGATGCTAAGGGAAAAAAACTTCCAGCCAAGAATTCTCTATCCAGCAAAACTGGCATTCAAAAATGAAGGAGAGTTCAAAATATTCACAGATGAATGGAATCTAAGAGAGTGTGTTAATAAGAAAACTGCACTTCAAGAAATATTAAGGAAATTCTGCAGGTTGAAAGGGGAAAAAAAAAAACAAGAGAGAAAGAGTTGGAGGAGAGTGTAAAAACAACTAAAAAGACAAAAAGAGTAATAAAAATGATATATGATGAACATAAACCCAAAGATAATATGGCTAATCTAAGTAATTCCATGTCAAAAATACCATTGAATGTTAATGGGTTAAACTCATCAGTTAAAAGACACAGAGTGACAGAATGGATAAGTAAATATGACCGATCTATATGCTGTCTTCAAGAAACCCACCTTAGACCCAGGAATTCAAGAAGGCTGAAAGTGAATGGCTAGAAAACAATTTTACCAGCAAACAATAACAAAAAAAAAGTGTGAGAGTAGGTATACTAATATCAGACAAAATAGACTTTAAATGCAAAACTATTGTGTGAGACAAAGATGGATACTATATATATTTATAAAAGGGGGAATTTTTCAAGAAGAAAGAACAATCGTAAACATTTAGCTCCTAACCAGAATGCCTCAAAATACATGAAGGAAACACTGAAAAAACTAAGTGGAGAAATAGATGCCTCTACAGTTATAGTGCTGGACTTTAATACAACATTATCGCCATTAGATAGAATATCCCAACAGAAGATCAATAAAGAAACAATGACTTTGAATAATACATTAGAGGATCTTGACCTAACAGACATATAGAGAACACTATACAAAATAAAGCTGGATATACATTCTTCTCGAGAGCACATGGATCATTCTCCAAGATAGACCACAATTTAGGCCACAGAACAACTCTCAATGAATTCAGAAAGGTTGAAATTATACAAAGTAATTTCTCTGACCACAATGGAAAGAAGCTGGAATTCAATAAGGGCCAGAGAACCAGACTAGGCACAAAGATATGGAAGTTAAACAACATACTCTTAGATGGTCAGTGGATCAAGGAGGAAATCACAAAAGAAATCAGTAACTCCCTTGAAACAAATGAAAATGACAACATATCAAAATCTATAGGACACATCAAAAGTGGTATTGAGAGGGAAATACGTAACCATAAATGCATACATCAAAAAAGAAGAAAGAGCTAAAATCAAAGACCTAACATCACACCTGAAGGAATTAGGAAATGAACAAAAAATTAACCCCAAAGGAAGTCGAATGATTAGAGGAGAACTAAATGAAATCGAGATTAAGAAAGCAATAGAAAAAATGAATGGAAAATGAAATGAAAATGAGAGAGAAGATGAAAATACACAAAATAAGAAATGAGGAAGGGGATATCACCACTAACCCCACAGAAATAAAGAGTAGCATAAGAGGGTACATTCAAAAATGATATGCCAACAAGATAGACAATTTAGAGGAAAAGGACAAATTCCTAGAAACTCACAAGCTGCCTACATTGACAAAAGAAGAAATTGATGAGCTCAGCAGACCAATCACAAGTAGTGAGATAGAATCAGTTGTCAAAAACCTCCCAATTAAGAAGAGCCCAGGACCAGATGGCTTCACAGGTGAGTTCTACCAAACATTCAAAAAGAACTGACACCAATCCTGCTTAAACTCTTCCAAAAAATAGAAGTGGAAGGAACATTGACTAACTCACTCTATGATGCCAACATCACCCTAATACCAAAGACAAACAGAGATGCCACATGAAAGGAAAACTATAGACCAATCTACCTAATGAACCTAGATGTTAAAATCCTCAACAAAATACTTGCTAATTGTAATCAACAACACATCAAATGAATTATACACCATGACCAAGTGGGCTTCATCCCTGGAATGCAAAGATGGTTCAATATAAGAAAATCAATCAATGTTATACACTACATAAACAGATTGAAAGAAAAAATCACATAATCTTCTCTATAGATGCAGAAAAAGCATTTGACAAAATACATCACTGTTTCCTGATAAAAACACTAGAAAAGATAGGGATAGAAGGAAACTTCCTCAACATGATAAAGGGTATATATGAAAACCCACAGCTAACATCATATACAAGGGTGAAATCCTGAAAGCTTTCCCTCAACATTGGGAACTAGACAAGGATGCCCACTATCACTGCTCCTATTTAACATTGTGTGAAAAGTATTTGCTCGAGCATTTAGTTAAGAAAAATATATAAAAGGCATCCAAATTGGAAAGGAAGAAGTAAAAACTTCACTTTTGCAAGTGACATGATCCTGTACACAGAAATTCCTGAGAAATATACAACAAAGCTTCTAGAACTTATAAATAAGTTCAGTAATGTCACAGGTTATAAGATAATTTTGCAAAAATCAGTAGAATTTCTGTACAATAATGAGGAATCTGAGGAGGAAATCAGGAAAAAAAAAAACACACCATTTACAATAGCAACTAAAAGAACCAAATACCTAGGAATAAATTTAGCTAAAGATGCAGATGACATATATGCAGAAAATTACATAACACTATTAAAGGAAATCAAAGAAGACTTAAATAAATGGAATAATATTTCCTATTCATGGATAGGAAGACTATACAACTTTAACATGTCTATCCTACCCAAACCAATATAAAGATTTAATGCAATCCCAATAAAAATCAACACAGCGTTTTTTACTGAATTGAAAAAACAAAGTATGAAATTTATTTGGAAGGGCAAGTGGCCCCGCATAGTCAAAGACATATTGAAAAAGAAAAATGAAATCAGAGGAATCACACTACCTGACTTTAAAACATAATACAAAGCTACAGTGGTCAAATGTGCATGGTATTGACACAAGTATAGACATACTGACCAATGGAACCGAATTGAAAGTTTTGATATAGATTCTCACATATACAGTCATCTGATATTCAACAAGGCCACCAAGCCCACTCAACTGGGAGAAAATGTCCTCTTCAACAAATGATCCTTGGAGAACTGTATATCTATATCCAAAAGAATAAGATAGGAACACCATCTCACACCTTATACAAAAATTAACATAAGATGGATCAAAGTTCTAAATATAAGAGCCAAGACTATTAAGACATTGGAAGATAATGTAGGGAAACATCTAAAGGACCTTATAAAAGGAATTGATTTAATGAATTTCACACCCAAAGCATGAGAAGCAAAAGAACAAATAGACAAATGGGACCTTCTCAAAATTGAAACTTTTGCACCTCAAAGGAGTTTGTCAAGAAAGTGAAAATGCAGCCTACCCAATGGGAGAAAATATTTGGTAACCATATATCTGATAGAGTCTATTATCTATCTTATGAAAAGAAATCCTACATCTTGAAAAATAAAAAGATAACCCATTTAAAAAATGGGAAAGTGATTTGAATTAACACTTCTCTAAAGAAGAAATACAAATGGATAAGCACATGAAAAGATGCTCAACATCACTAGCTAGTAGGGAAATATACCATCTTACACCAACAGAGGACGACAAGTGTTTGAGAGGATGTGGAGGAATGGGAAACCAAATCCACTGCTGGTGGGAATGTAGAATTGTGCAGCTATTGTGGAGGACAGTTTGCGGGTTCCCAGGAGAATTGAAAGCAAGGACATGAACAGATATATGCACACCAATATTCATAGCAGCATTATTCACTATTACCAAAAGTTGGAATCAACCCAAATGCCCATCAACTGATGAATGGATAAACTAAATGTAGCATATACATACAATGGAATATTACTCAGATGTAAGAAGGAATACAGTACTATAACACACAGGACAGCATGGATGAACCTTGAGGACCTTATGTTGAGTGAAGCAAGCCATGCATTGAAGGACAGATATTACATGACCTCACCAATATAAATTAAGCAAACTGAGCAGACTCACAAAGCTAGAGTCTAGAAGATAGGTTTACAGGAAATATAAAGTGAGAAGAAGGTTGTGAGTCAGTGCCCATATGAGCAAAATAGGTGACAAGGTGGAAGCATGTAGTTGTGCAGTAAAGGAACACGGAAGGAGTATAGTGATAATATTGAGTTGCGTGGTGCAGGTTTGACAGGGGTGCAGGGTCGGGGGGTGGGAAGGGTGGGTTGGATGGTCCATACTGGGGGAGAGTTGGGGGAGAGGATAGTTGAGCACTGGGAATTGGTGGGTACATGGTTGAAATTACAATGTTGGGAATGCTATTTTGGCAATATGACAGGGAAAGGTTATTGGTTTAGGGTGTTAGATGGGGGGCATTCAGGCCAGGGCACACCTGGGGCAGGCTTCTAGGGTGCATGTGAATGATTATTTTGACATAGCATGTTGCATTAGTGGGTAGAGACTCACATAATGAGTGGGATGGTGTTGGACTCCTGTCCTAGGGAGGCCGTTCTGTTCTCAAACAGAAGGACGGGAGTCACTTAAGAGCATTTGTGGTACCTAATAGGGGAAGACAGACCAATGTGTCAAGCCCTCAGCGAAGATGCAAGTAACTATTAATCTTGTCCTTCAAGGAGCAAAGCCTGGTGGTCACCATGGGTTCAAAGGGGAGGTAGAGGGAGGAATAAAATAGATGGAACAGGGCACATTTTGAAGGTGATAAAAGTGTTCGGCTTGATCTTGCAAAGATGGGTATAGAACACATTGAATTTTATGAAATCTTATAAAAGTATGTGGTCCAAAAAGTCAACCATAATGTGAACCAATGACAATGATTAGTAGCTATGTTTCAATATATATGCATCAATTGTAACAAATGTACCGTCCACATACAAAATATTATTTATGGAGAAAAGGGGGAAAGAGGGAGGATGTTGGGTATATGGGAATCCCCTGTATTTTTCTGTATGTGACTCTACTGTGACCTAAAGCTTCTTTGAAGAAAAAATGAAAAAAAAAAGTAAGACACTGGGGGAATAAATGGAAGAAAATGTCATTGTACATACAGTACAACTGTCTTACAGTGGTGAAAGGCAAAGTGCAAAAATTTTTTTCTTCAAAATTTTTTCATTATTTTTTAATATTCCAATTTTTAAAATATTATTCTATTTTTACTTTTTATTAATTCTTTCTGTATTTTACTTCTTATGTATAAAACTAACCTTACTATTTAATTTTCTTATTAATTGTATGTGGCTATTTTATTGGCTTCATTTTTTGAAGAAATTTTAGATCACAGAAGGATTATAACTGCCAGGGGAGGAGCATTGGTGTGAGGTATCAGTGAGGGAGGATACATGGGAGGAAGTTCACCTGAGTATACATATAAGGCATATAAATGTGTTCAAATGGTTCATGGGGCATTGTCACAGTGAGTGGAGATTCACACAATAACCAAAAACATCAAATTCCCATCTGGGGGAGTTCTGACACATTCTCTAATGGAACAATAAAAATGTCCTAAGTAAAGGGACAATGACTTGTAAAGGAGGATGCTCCATTGAAGGACCCTTGATATTGATGACTACACATATGAGCCTTTGCTCTTGAAATTGAAACTTAGCCTCGTGACATAGGTACCTAAGAGTTACCTATGGGGAGCCTACTTATTGTTCAAATATGGCCTCTCTCTAAGCCAAACTTAGCATATAAAAATAATAACTTCCCCCAGTGTGGGACATGTCTCTGGGAATGAGCCTCCCCGGCACTGAGGGAATGCTACAAAGTACTAACAAGCAATGCATCTGAAAAATAAATAAGTAAATAAAATTAAAAATAACACTTTGACCAAAAGGGAGAAAAGCTAAAGACAAATGCGTTTGTATGTCTAAGAGAATTCAAAGTGAGTCGGGAGGCCATCCCAGAGGTAGTGCTTTTGCAATATCAACAGGATCTCATTGACAGCCAAAGTAGATACGACCCCAAATAACAAAACTCCTCAGTGATATGGAGACATCCAGAAACTATAGTCAGGGCAGACAGCTCAGGAATTTGTCCCCTTGCCAGTGGGCTCTAATCTGTTATTTATGCTCCCCAGTATGACTTCGACTCAACAGTGGTTTTCCTAAGCAAGTCTCTTCTGTCCTAGTATTTGAACCTGTAATTAGTACTACAGTTGGTAGGTATATATACAAGAGACTTGAATCTTTGGGCTCTCTATGTGCCAGCTAAGCCCTGAATCTCAGTGGAATTGCAAGATCTACTCTCCAGTTCAATGGACTCACCCAGGACAACTAACAGGGAGGAGATGATGGAAAAACAATATACTAAGGAACCAAGAGTGCCTACAACTGCAAGCAAGAGAGTCCCATCCATCAGATGTATGGGACTAAAGCCCTCCTCAATTAATGGAGTGGGCATCAACATCCCAGAGTCCTCAGGATTGGGAAACAAACTATGGACTAAAATAAACTTACTGGTATTCTACTACAGACTACTTGTGATTCTAGCAATGGAAGAAATACCATTGTTGTGGAAGCAATGACCCATGGATGTTCTGGGGTTAGGGAGAGGGAAAAACAGTTGTAATAGGGAGGCAATTTTGGGACTTTGGAATCATCTGAATGACATTACAATGACAGATACAGGCCATTATATATCTGGCCATAATCTACAGAGTCGAATGGGAAAGAGTGTAAACTACAATGTAAAGTATAATCCATGTTTAGTGGCAATGCTCCAAAATGTGTTTATCAATTGCAATGAATGTACTACACGGATTAAAGATGTTGCTAATGTGGGAAAATGTGGGAGATGTGGGGAGAGGGGCATATGGAAATCCCCTATATAGTCTCAGTAACATTTTTGTAATCGAAGTATCTTTTAAAAAAAATAGAAAAATTGGGAAAAAAAACAATAAAGAATCAAGGAAAAATAGTTGAAATCTGTTTAAAAGTTAAATACATACATACATATACAGTGACGAGAAAGAATAGGGTCTAGATATTTCAGCTTAAAAGAAATGATGAATATATAACAACTGCACTATTTGGCAGTTAGCTGTCACTAGAAATTAAAGTAAAGGTGATAATCATCCCTCAGAAATGGCAAAGGATAAAATTATATTAGACAAATTATAGTATGTTCATATGGAAGGGTTTATAACTCATTGATATGTCTTATTTTGAAATCTAATTTTGAATATAAGTTAAATGCTGTACAGGCTGTTGGAAACGAAAAGAATTTATACACTGTTCTTTACTCTTGAGTCACAAGTGCATCTTAACATTCACTGATATAAATATTACTTTGTTAACTCTTCTCTCATTTCCTAGGTTCCCAAAAGTATTCACAATTAAATATTTTCATTTGAAACTATTGAAAATCGTTGATGCATATATAGCATGTCTCTTAACACAAAGATGATAACTGAATATATACTGAGGAATATATTTGTGATTTTTCTAATAGGCTAAGCCTTGTGAAATTGGGAGACAAGAGAAACAAGATATTAACTCTAAGAGTCAATGTGTATGGTATGAAATCTGCCAGTATGAATAGTCCACAGAATCATAATTAGGACCTGTAGTATGGGTATAGACAACTTTGAAACACAAAGTCTACTAACATAATATTTAAACCTATGTAAATTACATTCTAAGAAATAATATAGCAATAAACATAGAAAGAAGATGTGCCAGTTACATCCAACTGTAACTTGGAAAGACAGGAACCCAATTTATCACAAAAGACATTCAGAAATTAAGTAACACATATCTTCTTATAAAGCTATCATCTGTCCCCCACATCAAAGAATCACTGCTACCTCACAGTTCTGGTCCTTTCCCACATCAAGCACCTTGAAGAGGTGCTTTCCAAGATGAAAACTGGTTTTGATGATGTTGCTTTTTTTCTATGGTAACTGGCATTTTTTTAAATAACTTCCAGAGTCAGGTTTGATAACATATATATTCTTTAAATCAATCAATATAATTTTGTATTTCAAATTAAATTCATGTTGCTGTAATTTTTTTGTGACATTAATAATATTCCATCTTGTAAATATACCAACATTTATTCATTATGGACTTTTAAAATTCAATGGCAATTCCATTCTTCTGAATGTATCCTTATATACATATGCAGGAGTTTACCTTAGGTATCTACATATGAGTAAAATTGTTGGGTTATCACCATATGAATGTGACCTTTAAGATATAGCTAAATGTTGTCCAAAGTTATTATGTTACTATGCCATTCTTCAAATATGTATAAAAAATTCACTGGACTCACAAGAAGTTGTTCAGAAAAATTAATTTCACATCATTCTCTTTAGATTAATTCATAATAAACTTCACTAAGTAGAAATATTAACCAAACTTTGGTTTCTGACTTTATTATTCTTGTACTTTGTGATTCATATTGTTCCAGGCTTTTCTCTGATATATTCTTCATTTTATTTGTTCCATATTATGCAACAGCTTCACCATCCTCTTAATTATCACTCTAAACTACAGTGATGAAGTAAAAGTACACTTCTACTGTTTCTTCTTGTAAGCCAATCCCTCTTTCAATGACTTTTACCTTTCCTCTGTCATTACAACAAAAATGATTAAAGACTTATGCAAGGAAACAAGACCATCTCTTTTGGCAAGTGAAAATATCAGATTTTCTTTGCACATTTTTGAAGTGGATAAGATGCTGCTGCTTGTGTCAATGGCATCCAACCATTAAGTGGCCATCTGCAAGGTACTCCATTAGTGAATCATCAAGAAATGTGCACTGGATTTTTTTTATGCTATCATGGATCATTGGATTTGTGCATTCAAAGAATCCAATTAATTATGTTTGTAAAGCTGCCCATCTGTGGACCTAGGGAATTTATATTTCCATGCTTCAATTTTGGTAATTTTTATGGATCTGTCTTTTCAATTTGGCAATCTTTTCTTATGCTGCATCAAGTGTTCTTTTATGACTGTCTTAAATTCATATTTTCATATTTTTTAGTTATGAAATATTACTTGGATCTTTCTTCAACTTTCCATTTCTCTGTTAAATCTATTCCCCATTTCTTCCATTTGTTCATCTTTTCTCTTAATGTCTTTTTAAATGTATTATAGTTATTTTAAGCTCTGCTAATTTCAAAAATTGATCATTTGTGATCTGCTACTGTTAATTATCTTCCTCTTAATTGGTGGGCATATATCTCTGTCTCTTAACAGGTTTCATAATAAATTTTTTGTGTTAGATATTTTTTATAAAGAAAATCTGACCTGATTTATTTCTCTAAAGACCATTTCCTCTTACAATTAAGCATAGAGGTTAAGTAGTGACCACCCCAATCCAATCAGATATTGAGCTGATTTCAGTCTGCATTGTAGTTTGCTCTGTTTTGTTTCATGATTTTTTCTTTATTTTGCATTGTGCTTTTATAAGAGTCAGTGCTGGTTGGTGCCTGCTCTCTGATTAAATCCATTCCAGGTTTTGATTGTGATTCTATCTCTTTTGCCTCAGCCTGAAACACTGGGATATTAGTTTTGACCTTCAGAATTTTTGAGCTTAGAATTTTAACCTTCTTCTCTCCTGTTCCAAAAGTATTAGAAATATGGCATAATTCTCAAGTAGAAAACAAGTTTTATGATTATATATGATAATTTAAAGCAGAGAACAAAAGTCCATTACAAATATATATATATAAAGCAACAAAATAATTGTGATCTGGAAAATATAAAATATCACTGATATATTAATAAGAAATAATTTTGGATGACAGATATTCAGGCCAGAGAGTTATCTCAAAGTTGAGCAGTGAATTTCACCCAATTTCCAAGTTATAAGGGAAAGATAAACAAATTTTCTTCACAATTTATGTTGATGATATTATCATGTATATAATATAATAAAAATTTGGAAAACATGTCATGAAAGAGAAGAGACATACACCGTGGTAGAGAAAACTAGTCAGTAAACAGTTGGCAGTATAGTTGTTGTATATTAATAAAGCCATGAAATGATCAGATAAAAATCTGAACCCTAGTTGAAAGAATATTCATGAATTGGTTGATCCATAAATATTTATTCACAATTTCCATGACTAACTGGGTATAGAGCTTGAATCAATTAGAAAGGAAACAACACAAGCAAAAGTAAGAGCAGTAGGCATAGGTCAAATCCACGAAACACAGTCTCTGCAGCTCTTCATCTAATGTCTTCTCCTATCATTAGTCAAGGTGCCCTTATTACAAGTCCCTGTCAGTCCTCCATTTACTCACCTGCTACTGCTTTGTTCTTCCCTCTTCCACATTTTAAGTTCCTCTCTTACAAATATTTTTCTTTCAGACAAAAATATATATTCAATTATTGATACATGGGTTTAAATAGGAGAGTTATATATTTCCTAATGCTTTCTAAGTTTGGATACGGTGCTTCTATGTTAATTAATTTGAATCCAGTCTCTCTAATATCTGAGGCAATACTTAGAACAGATTTGAAGTCTGTAATCTATGCATTTTATCAATATTCCCTGAACATTTACTAGGGACTGTAATGCTGTTACAAAAAACTTTTCAGATAGAGATTTAATGTGATAATCCAATATAACAAAATAATAAATAATCTATTCCAAATATTACAAGATGTTGAAATTAGATGAAACATAGATGAACAATAGTTAATCTTTTGCAATACATACTTGGGGAATTGTTCAATATAAATAATGACACAATCAACAATAAATAAATAAATCAACATGTAACAGGAGCAACATTGTTTCATGGAAAAATAATGAAGAACCAATATATCTTTTTATATAGAAAATTTTCCACGAAGAGGAAAATATCAACTACAATAATGTTCTGTGACCAAAATATTTAGGTCTATTAATCCTTTTTGAGGGTATCAACAGATTACTAAACATAGAACTCACAAAATAATGTGCTATTTCTCTATTTAATGTCCTAATGTACATTAAAATAAACTGGAAAATTGCAATTAAATATGAAATTATGTAAATCATTACTCACTTTAGTTAGAATTATCTGAGATATTTAGTTTCTTAAATTAGAACAATTACCATACTAATCCAATAGGATATTCTGTACATTAAACACCTTAAGTATCTGTCGGGTGAACTTCCATTTGAATATATTAATTATTTAGGAATTTGTCTTACTTGAAGTGCTTGGAATATACGCAATGCAACATATGTTCACATTAGTTATTTAGGAGACCTTCTTCAAAATCAGGAGTTGACTACTCAGTTTCCTCATTGCCATCACCATGTCCTTGCTCCTCAATGTGTAAATGGCAGGTTTCAGGATGGGTGTGATCATAAAGTCCAAAATGGCAAAAAACTTATCCACTGGCACTGTAGGAAATGGCCACATATAGATAAAGATGCATGATCCAAATAACAAAATCACCACAAATATGTGAGCTGATAGAGTAGAGAGGGCTTTGGAAAAGCCAGCTGAAGAGTGTTTCCACACACTAAACAGGATAAAGATGTAGGAGATAATAATAAGAAAGTGCCCATGGAAATGAACCCACTGTTGGCAGTAACCATGAACTCCAAGGTGTAGTTGTCTGTGCAGGCAAGTTTGATAAACCAAGAAAGATCACAATAAAAGCTATCTCATTAGGGCTACAAAAAGATAACTGGACAACACATGCTAACTGGGCCACAGAGTGAATTAGACCGATAACCGAAGCAACAGGTAGAAGGAAAATGCACATCTGTGGGCTCATGATGGTCAGGTAGTGCAGGGGCTTACAAATGGCAAAATAATGGTCCAAGGCCATGGCTATGAGCAGCATCATCTCAGATCCACCCAGGACATGGAGGATAAATATCTGCAGGATGCATCCCTGGAATGATATTGTTTTGAGCCCAGAGTACAGGTCAGAAATCATCTTCGGAACTGTCATGGTAGAAAGGCACAAATCAATTAATGAAAGGTTGGCTAACAAGAAGAACATGGAAGTATGTAAATTAGGATCAAAGGTCACTGTGTAAACACAACTAGAAGATTTCTTAGAACAATTGACACATATAAAATAGTAGATAAGGCAAGGAGAAAATGCTGCATTGTTCTATAGGAAGAAAGTCCCAAGAACGTGAATTCAGACACCTCAGAGCAATTTGCTTCATACATTGGAATTGTATTATCTGTGGAAGGAACAAAGAAAAGTAATTTTCAAGGAATGCACATCAGAACTGAAGTTAAAAACATTTGCAGAACAGAATCTGTAGTATGATTTGATGTATACATATGTAAAACCAACATAAAGAACAACGGATAAAGTTTTTAGAATTATTAATTTGGTAAAATGTGATAATAGACAATTTAAACTTCCTAATGTCATTATGTTTGCAATTTTAATGCATTTAAAATTATTAATATTTATTAGTTACATATATAGACTTTCATATAAAAAGGATACATTCAAGATGGAAAGTATGTTACAATAAGAAATACCACACAAGCCTGAAGAAAACAAAATGAAGATGTAGTAGTAGAAGAATAATTCATCTCTAAACAAAACTCAAAAATATCAAAATAGAAAACTCTGATAGGATAGAAGACCCAGTATATAAACTGATTAATATATTTCTTGGTTGGTTAAGGATGGGGCTGATTAAAAAAAAAAAAAGAAAA